>CAJGYO010000008.1:81498094-81778139 GCA_904845875.1 Miscanthus lutarioriparius | reverse complement strand
CCAGAATCTCTAAGTTTGCACGTAAAGTTTATGAAGGTTTTCTTCTTAGTTATGGATCAAATGAGCATGCCTACCGTGTCTTCAACAAAACCTCTAGGAGAGTTGAGGTTGCGGTAGATGTGACATTTGATGAATCTAACGGCTCTCAAGTGGAGCAAGTTGATTCAAGTGTTGTAGAAAAGGAGGATCCACTATGTGAAGCAATCAAGCAATTGGCTATTGGTGATATTACACCACAAGAAGATGAAGTCACTGAAGTTGTGGTTCCTCAAGTTCTGCTACACCAATTTCTGTTGACGTACCTGATTGTGGCAGAACCGCCCGAAATAGCATACTTACGGAGGCGCTCGTCTTCCACCAAACACTAAGCACCCTGAAAGCAAGCTACCGCGAGCGGTGTCCGTCGGGCACACCCCGAGGGAGAACCCAAAAGATCTACATTTTTCCCAAGGATCCAATAATGAGAACGAGTTACAATACAAGTCCATTTCATACATCTGAGTTTCTTAAAAAGTACATCATTAAAATACCAAATGCCAGAGTGCGGAATGATAACAGCGGAATTTAAAAATAACATCTAGCGGTAAGGGGCGAGGATTCCGTCTGAGCCCACCAGAAGGATCCTCCACACAAAGGTACTCTTCAAGCATCACTTGCAACAGGGGTAAATAAACCCTGAGTACACAATGTACTCGCAAGACTTATCCGACTAGTGGGAATAATTTCTGACTCCAAGGAATATGATAAGCTTTATGGCTTGCTGGTTTTCTTTAGCAGAAAGCAATACTAATAGTGAGTCTTTATTTATGTATTATTATTGTCAGCCATATTAAGTTATCATCTAGCCAGTCTATATAAGCACCTATTCTACTTTCAAGCAAGAGTTGAGCAATCAGATCTATTTCTTCTCCTTTTCCACTTTCAGTTCTTACTACGGTGCTAAACCGCAGACAAGCCGTACCGGATTCCTAGGCGATTCGTGATTCAATGTGCCCAGCTGGGTGTCCCGAAAACACATGCCCTGCTTGTACCCCAGGCACAAGCAGGACTAACCCATCACTCTCCTGTCCCGGGTGTCCAGGTCCCCGTCCAAACTTGGACTCCAAGCCCCCACATCCTGAGTCCCGGACTCAGTGTGGTGCAAGGACCTCCACCACCTCCTCTTCCCATCAGTCGGTCCGAAAAGAGCTAGATCTGCGACAAGAGTGCAACAAGTCTTCCCTGCACCCATACCCAAGTATGCACTCGAGACAATAAATCTGTGACTTGCCTAGAGTCATATGCAACGACCGGTCCTTAATCGACACAGACATGGAAAAAAGTGTAACCGAGCTATGCCCTATTGGCCGCAGGACACAACCCCTCACACCCACCAGTACCCAACCATATCCCTGCCCGGTCACCACTTTCCTTTCCACCATTTTATCATGAGTGATCATATTTTATTGCCTATTTGCGAGTAACAGCAGGTTACTCACGCTACCGAGATCCTGAGGATAGCAGCTACTCGACCTATACTAGTAGGACTCATGGGTAGATATATATATGCATGTAGTTTCCATAAAATGCCTGTAACGTAAATGCACATCATATATATTCAGTGATCATTAAAAATAGGGGTTATGCACCGGGGCTTGCCTTGGGCAGGCGCCGGGTCAGCAGGGTCAGTACCAACAGGCTCCTAGGCTTCCTCCTGCACGAGGATCTTCTCCTCGTACTCCTCGATCACCTTGTCGTACTCCGGCTCGCCGACGGGCACGAAGTCTACCAGTTCGTGATCTACATAAAATGATGATGCAATGTTTAATCATATGACAACAGCAACTCTTAACCCAAAAGTACATATATTAACCTACTAAGTGAGGTCTACCCACTAAAGGCTAAGCTACGTACCGTCACCACTAACAAGTATGAAACATGACATACAATCTTATAGCAACTACAGGTATTATTACTCCTAATACCGATTTAATCGAGATACGATAAAACAAGAGTAATAGCTACTTTAGTCAACATCCCATTCTAAGGCTACAAAATTTACAGCAAGTACATGACAACCTAGTGGACCTACTGTAAAATTTTTGTGGCTGTATCTATCACCAATTATCCACAATTATTCCTACAAGTATTAACCTACCTAATATTAGCTCTCTAGTTTTGAATTTATGACCCAATACTCGCCACAGCAAACTGCAATCCAATTGTACTATCCAGTAGATGATATTTTTGTGAACCTAACAAAATTAGTCTCACTATTTTTGGACAACTACGCAATTTACTATGATTTATCGAAGTTCGACTCATAACTAAAACAAATAAGCATTTCTATTCTTCTGGAAATTAAGAAACCAAATCCTACACCTCGACCCAACACGCACGGCTTGGCCCGCCACGGCGCGACGCGCGCGCCAGCGCAGCGCGGCCCATGTGGGGGCGCGGCCCAGCCAGCCAACGGCCCACGACGGGGGGAAACCCGCGCGCGGCGGCAATTACATGAAAACGCCCCCGATCTACTTAGCATTTACAGCGAGCGCTAAGGCACTATTTCACTAGTCTATGTTTTTATAGATACGCCCTCCCCCTCCTTCTTCTTTACCGTGGCGACGTCCCCTGGCACCCGTGCGCGCACTGGCGCGACGGTGCGGGCACCGGGTGGCCACGCCGGCGTCACCCGACCCTCCACTACCTAACTAAGGGGTCGATGATTACCTTAGGGACAAAGCGCATCGACTGGAGGCTTCACGACGAACAGGGGCGCCATCCTGGGCTCCCTCCTCGGTGGTGATCCCTAACCTGCGATGGCAGGTACATTCCCGTGAGCCACAGCAAAAACGAAGCGAACCAAATAGCCAGCGAGCTCGAGGCACTACCCACGGAGACCCTGGAGGTGACGGTCTGGCCGGAGAAAGCCCGAGGTGAGTTGGCCGTGGGCGCACCGACGATGCGACGGCGCCCGGTGATGGCACGGTCGCGGCGGTGATGGCTGGCCTACGATAAAGCTATGGCTGAGGTGCGCAGGGTGCTCAGGAGGGTACGACTAAGCTAACGGTGTAATGAATCGCTGTTGGGTGCTCGGAGTGGCTGACTTGCCGGCGGTGCGCGTCCGTCCGATCTTATGGACCCGGTGAGTGGTGATTCAAAATTGAAGCATAGGATGGAGCTACAGGCAGCGATGTGGGGTTGGTAGGACTGTAGGCTACCTAGCGGAGTCGAGGACATAACCAATTTGTAACAAGGCACTACTACCATGGCAAATTTGAAAGAACAGTCCCGGCGGCCATGGAGACAGCGGAGGCAGGGGGGTCCTAGCGTGGCTTGGCTCGGTCTGGCTGCGGATGTCAACGCAACAAACAAGCATGCACCACGACGTGGGACAGCGGGACGTGCCCTAGGCGACTATCCGCACGGCTGCGGCTGTAAGCCGACGAGGCTTAGTGCGGCGTCGTAGCGGGCAGCGCCAGACAAAGGGGACACAGTGTAATGTGACGCGGAGGTGATGGTGGAGCAGGTTGTCATCCTTCGTGCGAGCAGCCAAGGTGAGTCAATGGAGCAGTGTCGTGCGTGTCCACTGGCGGCGTGTAGCGCGGGACCCGGTGTGCCTCCGGCCAGAGCAGAGCAGGGCAGGGCATGGCACGGCAGTCACGGTCGGCATCCTGGACACAGCACGTGAGCCGGCGAGGTGACCCGCGCGCCACGAGGAGCAGCAGGTAGCCAAGGCAGCAGCAGCCAGGGCCTATGCGCATTGTGTTCACGGGCGACAGCGAGGACGTAGTCGGTGCTCCGGCACACGCTGGGCGAGCCAGCAGCGGCGCCAGGCCGGGCAATGACGGTGACCACGGCTAGCGCGATGGCAGGCGGTCATGGCCCGTAGCGCAATGGCCAGGCAAGTGCATACACGCGTAGGCGTGGCAGCGGGATGCGGCCGGCGCGGCAGTGCGCGCTGGCAAGCCAGCAGCATGCCAGGCCAAGTGGTGACCACGCCCAGAGCTAACCCATGTGCCATGCATGCTTTTTAAAGCAGCTAGAAAACTTGTACACGATGCTCCAAACGCCAAACCAGCTGTTCAATGCGCACGAAGGTACTTAGAGCTATCACCCGGGGTCACGACATCGCGCCTCTTCCAAAGCCGATCGCTCTACAAAGCCTGCCAAAAGTGGCTTCGTCGACCCATTTGTAAACCTACGCGAAACGACATCACTACGAACGATTTCGTGTCGAATCCGCATTTCGACCTACTGTATGTACTAGCTAACTATCCTTGCCCACGGTCGCACGTATTTTATTGCCGTTCGCAAAATGTTCTAAGCATTTTTGTTCGACGAAAAATTCGATTAGAATACTAAGCAATATTAAGTGACATGAACATAACCTTTGTTTCATGTTTCATTTAAATGTTTCAAGACCGAACATTGATTTATAATTCATGTTATACATATTTGCACATAAGTAAGATGCTCATGCAGTGTTTTAGCGAGAACAGTACCATGGAACACCGCGGGTGTTACACTGATGCTACACTGCAGCAACACACCTGCTGCAACTCCAGAGCGCGGCAGTGCCACACTTGAGGGTGACAGTGCTGCACCTACACAGTTAGCAGCAGCTGATTTGACTCCAGCTCATGGACAAAACCTACAACCCATATTTGAGCAAGATGATGATGAAGATCCAGAAGATGAACAAGAGGCCATTGAGCATCCAAGGCTAAGGCAAACAATACAACGGGATTATCTCGTTGATAACATCCTTGGGAGTCTTCGAAAAGGGGTAACAACTCATTCACATTTAGCAAACTTTTATCAATATTACTTGTTTGTTTCCTCTTTGGAGCCTCTTAAGGTAGAACAAGCACTTGGAGACCTAGATTGTGTGATGGCCATGCAAGAAGAGCTCAATAACTTCGAAAGAAACCAAGTGTGAACTTTGGTGGAATGACCCAATACCAATGTCATTGGTACCAAGTGGGTCTTCCACAACAAGCAAGATGAGAATGGAGTGGCGACAAGGAACAAGGAAAGGTTGGTTGCTCAAGGTTTCACTCAAGTAGAGGGCTTAGACTTTGAAGAAACATATGCACCAGTGGCAAGACTTGAAGCAATTCGAATGCTTCTAGCCTATGTCGCTCATCACGACTTCAAGCTATATCAAATAGATATGAAGAGTGCATTTCTCAACGGCCCTATTCAAGAACTTGTCTATGTTGAGCAACCACCGGGCTTTGAAGATCATAAGTTCCCCAACCACGTCTACAAACTCTAAAAGGCGCTCTATGGGCTTAAGCAAGCACCAAGAGCATGGTATGAATGTCTTAAGGAATTCTTGCTTAAACAAGGCTTTGAAATAGGCAAACCGACCCTACCCTTTTCACTCACAAAGTTGGTAAAGATATATTTGTGTGCCAAATATATATCGATGACATAATATTTGGTAGTACTAATCATACTTTTTGTGAGGAATTTAGTAGGATCATGATGAAGAGATTTGAAATGTCCATGATGGGTGAGTTAAAGTTCTTCCTTGGATTTCAAATCAAGCAAGTGAAGGATGGAACTTTTATTAGTAAAACGAAGTACACCCATGATATGCTCAAGAAGTTTGACATGGTGAATGCCAAGCCTATCAAAACTCCCATGCCAACCAATGGACATCTTGATCTCAACATTGAAGGGAAAGCCATGGATACCAAGGTATATCATTTCATGATTGGCTCTCTACTTTATTTGTGCGCATCTAGGCCCGATATTATGCTTAGTGTGTGTATGTGTGCTAGATTTCAAGCTAACCCAAAAAGAGTGTCACTTGGTGACTGTTAAGAGAATCCTGAGATATTTAGTACACACTTCTAACCTTGGTTGTGGTATCCTAAGGGCTCTAAGTTTGATCTACTTGGGTATTCGGATTCCGATTACGCCGGTTGCAAAGTATATCAAAAAAGCACTTCGGGGACATGTCAATTCCTTGGACGATCCCTAGTGTCTTGGAGTTCTAAAAAGCAAAATTGTGTAGCCCTTTCCACTGTTGAGGCCAAGTATGTTGCGGCCGGTGCATGTTGTGCCCAACTACTTTGGATGAGGCAAACTCTTTGTGATTTCGGATGTCATTTTACCAAAATCCCATTATTATGTGACAATGAGAGTGCCATTAAGCTTGCAAACAATCCTGTAAGCCACTCTAGAACCAAGCACATAGACATCCATCATCATTTCTTGAGAGACTATGAAACCAAAGGAGATATCGAAATTCGCCATGTGAGCACCGAAAAGCAACTAGCCGATATCTTCACAAAACCCCTCGACAAGTCAAGGTTTTGTGCTTTGTGTAGTGAGCTAAATATACTTGATTCTCATAACGTGGTTTGAATTTTAGCATGCCTCTGTTTGATAAACTAGTATCTAGGCAAAAGAGTTGAAATTTTTCATATTGTGCATGAAAATGATTTATAAAAGACAACTTATGTATCATAATCAAGGTCTGTATTGATTGTTTGTTTCTAGTCATGGTATATAGGTGATATGTGTCCATATCTTATACAGAGAGAGTAATAGATTATAGCTAACTCCCACTGTTTTGGGGAGTGCGGTAGTGCCGGGCTAGGCATGCGATAGTGCCACACTTTGAATCTCAATTGAGATTCGGTCCAAATAGTTTTACTGTGGGGCCCATTTATTCTTTCTCTTATCCTCAGGCCCACAGTAACTTCTTTCCCTCTCTCTTTTCCCTGACACCGATGCCCGCGCCTCTCACTCCTCTCGCGCCCACGTCGTCGCCGTCGCTTGGCCGCACGTTGCTGGTCTCTGGCTGTGCCGCGACAGCTGCTAGCCCTCCGTCAACGTCGCTGATGGCTGCTACTGCCCCTGGCCTGAGCAGTTTCTTCCCTCTCCTCTCCTATCCTCGTTTGAGAAGATGGAGCACAGAGATAATGATCGAAGGGGGAAAAGAAAGATGAATAATCAAAGAGACAAGGATCCACCTCGCCGTGGTCGAGGGAGGTCAACAACAGCAGGCAGTAGTGCAACTCCAAGGGGACTTGGTGATAGGGGGAGGCGCGAGCAATACATTGAAGATGAGGAGAGGCTGGAGATGACAGGTCGTTCCACTAATGCCATTCTTGACACCCCACAACATCTCTCTAAGTTTGATGGCAGATACATAAGAGATTTTGAGGGTGAGATCATCATGAGACCTCTAGATGACTCCCGCCAGCATGCAGTTGTCAACTATTCCAAGAGTTGGAAGCTGGTGGAAGAGGCAAGGGGGATCAATCCCTATGCAGTGTGCAAGGATTTGGGCATTGATTATAGATTCTGGAATGAGTTTCATTCCAACTTTTATGCCACTGCCATTCTTGCATCCAATAAAACCAAGATCATCAAGATGTAGTACATTGATTGGGATGAGATGCAGGAGAAGGAGGAGCCTGAGTTTGACAAGGTAATCAAAATTTGTGACAGGTTTCAGCTTTTAGACATCATGGGTTTCCAGTATAATTGGAATGAGGAGGTCCTTGCATAGTTTCATGCCACATACTTCTATGACCAGACCTCTGATGAGATTCAGTGGATGACTGATGGTCGGCACTACCAAGTCAACTTTGTCACTTTCAGCTGGATTCTTGGCTTTGGGGAGGAGCACAGAGGTTACACTTACATTTATGATGAGTCTCGAGCTGAGATCCATGACATCAGTTTCATGTGGAGAGATAGAAGGATTGTAGATGGCAAGAGGAGTGGTCTACACAGCTTCTATTACATCCTCAACAACCTCATTAGGAACACCATCAACCCAAAGGATGGAGCAGCCTCAGATATTAATGGCTATGTGAGAAATGTGTTGGCTAGATTTGCTCCAGGTGGGGACAGGTTCAATGTCCCTAGATTCATGTGGACTAAGTTGAGATTTGTAGTGGAGGATGGGAAGAGGGGGCTACCCTATGCCCCTTACCTCATGTTCATGATTGAGAGGGTCACTGGATTTTATTTTCTAAAGGATGGGATGCACACCGTCTACAAAATTGAGAAGACCTAGCCAGCTACAGCTACTTAGGGAGCGGGGAGCTCTCATGCTCATGTAGACATACCTGAATCTTCTCGCTCTAGGTCTCATAGAGGAGGCAAGATGAAGAAGTTTGGCAAGTGGTTGAAGGCAATCTTTGGTAAGTGCACCTATGCAGCTGACAGAGCATATGAGACACAGCTTGAGCAGCGTGGCAGGACCTTCCACCACTTCCTCCTATTCCACCTCCTCCATAGTATGACCTTCCAAGTCTCTCTAACATAGATTCAGATGATGATGAGGAGGAGTAGGGACGAGTAGCAGATTGGGATAAGACCTTGGAGGGATACCGTCAAAGACAGGAGCTGAGATGTTCCACTCGTTCCACTCGCTACACCTCCACTACTCACCGTCAGGGCCATGCACGTATTGACTCCGATGACGATGATGATGGTGGTGGTGCCAGGACTGCTGCAAGAGGTGCTAGGGCTGCAGGAGGTGATGATATTGATTGGACGGACATCCAGGAAGATGACGAGTTGGTGTTGATATCTCTTCTTTTCTTCTCTTTTTGGTGCTTTATGCCAAAGGGGAAGAAAATTAGAGGGGTCAACAACTTTTTCGACGCCATGGAAGTTGTTGCATTCGTATCCGTTTAGAATAGTCTTCGTTAGGTGAGAGTTTGAGAGTCCATTAGAAACTTTATTTATGTAATAATGCTACTTAAGTACTTTATATATGGTTGGGATATGGACATATATTAATCTATGCTATCGTTTGTGATACATTTGTGCTAGAATGTATATCTTTATATGTATCACATGATGTATGGTATCTATTCTGATCTATGTTGTTACAGCAAGTGCGGAAGTGCCGCACTCAGCTGCAACAGCAAACCATGTTGTGCATAAACTATCATTTGCATCACGTTTTACATACCTGACATAGTATGCAGCACCCTACAGGAGCATGGATGTAGGGGTGCCCATCACTTTCACTAAAATGTGAATCTTGGCTTCTTATGCCAATTTGAGAATTTAATTCTCTATTCACATACTTAGGGGGAGACTCTACACCCATGGCTCGAAAAGTCTCAGTATTTATTTTAGATCTTTTGTAAGCTCTAATTGGGTTGTCATCAATCATCAAAAAGGGGGAGATTGAAAGTGCAATCAAGCCTTAATTGTGGGTTTTGGTGATAATGACCACACAATTAGAGAACTAATGAAATTTATCGAGATGACAAGCATAGAATTTATATTTGAGGAGCTACACAAAATGGAGGAGCCCCTAATTACAAATATAGATGGCTTCAAACTCAAAAGAGGTTTAAGATTCTTTTATATCTTGAATTTGAGTATAGGAAAAGCCATACTATAAAGGGGGACACAATGCTTAAGCTAATATGTGCTACCAAATGCTCAAACAACCACAAGCATCCTCAGATTCACAGCCAAGACAGTCTACACTTCACTATTAGCCTTGCTATCTTGCGTGGTGTGGCACTGTCGCACTTGAAGAGAGGCACTGACGCACTTGAGTCATGGCACAAGGAAGTTAGCGCCCACGCTGACTTCCTGGGATGGCTCAAGATGTATTAAACGGTCTCGCCCAACCCCTTGGGTGCGGGATCCATCTCGCCCGACCCTAAGGTCACGGGATCCATCTCGCCCGACCCCAAGGTCGCAGGCTCCGTCTCACCCAAGCCCAAAGTCGTGGGCTCCATCTCGCCCGACCTCTAGGCCACGGGCTCCGTCTTGCCTGACCCCTTGGGTGCGGTGACCATTGAGGGCTGGGGGTATATATACCTTTTCCTTTCCTCCCCAACGGCTATCTACGATTTAAGTGACTGTTGGGGACTGGGGGTGTATATATACCTTTCCCCTTCCTTCCCAATGATGATCTGCCTCTTCTTCCTCACTTGAGCACGTCCAAAGCAGAGCAAGAGCTCTCTATCTCTCCCTCTATTATTGACCTCAAGCCCTCAAGCAAATCCATTGATTTCTCCATCAATCCTTGAGGAAAAATGGTCCCAAACTCGATTAGAGAGCAGCTCCATTGATTTCACAACTCTAAAGAGCACTCGGTTCATGTTTTAGCCGGTGGTTGTGTTTATTACTCTTGGAGCTTGGCTCCTAGCTGGCTAGAGCATCGCCCGTGGAGCTTGCCAACTTGTGTGGCAGCCCTGGGAGGTTTGTAACCATCTCTTGAAGCTAGTAAACTCACCCCTCATCTCAAGAGTTAAGTCTCTTGACTTGAGAACGAGGAAGGGCTGGAAAGCTCTAAGCCTTAGTGGCTAACCTCAACAACGTGGAGGTAGGCAAGCCTTGGTGGTGAGCTGAACCACGGGATAAATCATTATGTCACTTGTTCTTGATTTACATTACTTGCATGACATATTGTGGTTGAGGTGATTTCTAGTTTTTTTAGTCGATCTACTTGTCTGTGATGTTTCTACCACTTCTAGCTCTTGATCTGTGATTGTCATACCTACAGTAAGATAGGAAATTTCTCCAATCTAAGTTTTCGTTCACGGATTTTGAACTATGACTCAAAGTTGTCTGCAGGTGCGGCAGTGCTGCTGTTCTGGTCTGGTAGTGCCGCAGTCCGACAGTGCCGTAGGGTGAATTTGATAAAAGTTTAAGTGTTTGTTTTGATAGGCCTATTCACCCCCTCTAGGACAACCAGAGATCCTACAAGATTTGTGCGCCGGCAAGGTTGGAGGTGAAGGAGCAGTGAGCACGCAAGAGGCTGCCTTTGTCCGACGCTAGCAGGGTGAAGCAGAGCAAGGGAGCAGAGTGGGGAATGGATGAGAGGAAGGTGTGATAGGACCGTAGGAGTGTATATACAGTTCAATAAATTGGATGCCCCTGTACTAGGGCCCAGTGTCTAGGGAAGTAGGATGCCTCCAACACATCAATTGATACTTGGATCTACTATCATTTACCGTTCAATAAATTGAACACCAGGTCAATCACCTTGCATTTAGTTCAACAATAGTTGTACAATAATGATAGATTTTAGTCCGACACATCAATTGATACTTGGATGTACTAGCATTTACATTTCAATAAATTGAACACCTGGATAATCACCTTGCATTTAGTTTAACAATAGTTGTACAAAAGTGACAAATTTCAGTCCGATACATCATAAATTGATACTTGAATCTACTGCGGTGAACTAAGTAACTTGTCAATGAACATGCCAAGAACTAAGGTAAGTACAAAATAGGTGAAAGAAGAACAGGAAGCACATTTCTTTCTCAAAGGTACAAAATCTTACATCATCTTTGTTGGAACCCTAGCCATTTCTTCAATCTGTGGCATAATCTCTTCCTCCTCCTATAGATGTTCTTCATTTGTTGTAACATTGGCCTCCGCCTTCAACTTGCAAATCTTGTTACGTAAATCCAAAATCAAAGTCCTCAGAAATTTTCCATATTAGGGATCGTGCCACTTAAAGAACCCGCAATCTAAGTCGGGCTAGAAAAAAAACAAATTACCATAAGTATAGCAGGATTTCAGCATTTGCATTGCAAAAAAAATAGAATGAACAACAAAGAAATCGAGTTACATTATTTGTCCTGTAACATCTGTGGTACCGACATCCTGGGTTTCCATCACTCCACGAAATCCACCGAGGCGCCTTCAAGCCGCAGCGGCATAAAAGTGGTGGTTGGTATGCGTAGCGGTGGTTCTCGACATGGCACGGGATGGGCGGCCCCCTCCCATTGTAGCCACCTCCGCTGGAAGCCAGTGTTCGTCTCGCGACAGCGCCCTGAGATGGTGCCGACCACTGGGAGGAGTTAGAGCTAGATGCAGCCATGGAGCAGTCAAGGTTCAAAGTGTTGCACACTCTAAGTGAAGAAGTCGGCGTGCGGAAGGTCTAGCGACAATGAGGCATTGTTCCAAGGTACAACCTGCACAAACCTTGTTTTTGGGGGGGGGGGTGGGTGGGGGGCTGTGAATCGGAGGCGCGTAGCCGCGCCTTGTTGCTCGAAGTTTTGGAAATGACCAGCCTTTTCATTTGCATCAAATTAGTCGGTCCCGAGTCCTGAGCCTTAAATCTCCACCAGTTACATTTTTTAGACATGAAAAAGGAGTTAAATATGGTTCATAACTAATTAACTATAGAACACAATCTCACCAATCAACAGGTACAAACAAAATTAGAGATGAAGCGATGCTTTTGACAGCGGCACAAGCAAAACATCTTGCAGTTCTCCTTCAAAATTCTTGATTTCATCCTGTGTAAACTATAGTTTTTTTTGAGGTGCTGTGTTCCTTTTTGTTGCTCAGGTGATGTAACACCCTAAAATTTGCATAATTTTAAAATAGAAGAAAAATGATTTAATTATATATTTTGTGAGCATTTAAATTTAGGAAAACAATAACTTTGTTAAAATTAAAATCAAATATAGGTCTACATACATGTTTATGCATTCATGCTGCTGCATATTATTTTTGTATTATGTGGTTTGAAATCAGATTCCAAATTGAATTGAATTTGCATTCAAAATTGGTTTGGAAATTGGTTTGGAAATTGGTTTAGAAATGAAAAAGGAATTTTCTTCTCCCTCCTATACTTTCGGTCTGCTGGCCTGCTCCTCCGCGCCCGCGGCCTGTTCCGCTTCTCCATGCTGGTCCAGCTCGGCCTCCCTCCCGCGCCCCGCTCTCCTTCGCAAGCGCGGCCCAGTTCTACTCTTCCCTTCCCCGCGGCCCACTCAGCTCGGCCCAGTTCCGCGTCGTGCCGCGATTGCGTTCTCCTCTCCCTTTTCTCGCTGAATGCCCTGGCCCACATATCAGCATCACCTTCCTCCTCTCGCGCGTGACCAGGACAGACTCTGTCGTGCCGCCGTGTCCGACTCCGCTACGCCCTCGCGGTGGCGTGCTCCCCACGTCGCCCCGCCTCATAAAAGCTGAGCCTGCGCCTGCACCGCCTCCCTATCTCGCCTTAGAGCAAGTTTCCGCTCTCACCTAGAGCTCGTAGCCACCATAGCCCTAGCGCCGCCGCCGCCGTCAGGTTCAAGCTGCTGCCGCGTGCCATCGTCGGTTCCCCGCTCGAGATTTCGGTTTCGGTGAGTCCGCCATCACCCCCTCTTTCTCCTCGTGTCTTCGGTTCGTCAAACGGTGGTCCATGGGCTTTAAACCGAGAGCGTCGCCCGCTTCGGCAATGGTGCTGCCGCGTTGGTATTGTTCCGGCCGGCGAGTTCTATCTCTTACCCGCCCGATTCAATCCCGACCACCTGAATCTAATCCAACGGCCCTGATGCCATGATACCCCTTCGCCGGTCTATTTTGCAAAAGAGCCCTTACAACTATTCGGGTCTCAACCCGTCGTCCTCGTATTCTTTCAAAAGAGACCTGCCTTTGTTGCAAATTGTGGCTGCAGTCCTCGGCTAGATTTAAAACTCAGGTTTTATTTATTTTAATTCAAAAATCAAGTTCTACTTATTTACAGGATTGCCACTATCTTCTGTAGGCCATAAAATCTCCGTTTTAACTCCGATTTGATCCATTCAACTTGCGTTAGGTTCGTAATTCCATAATCTACATGTTCATACTACTGTTAAGTAGGTTTTCAACTTTTAAAATTCGATATTAGATTTAATCTATTATTTTACTTAAGGAAATCTTGTTTAATCCATAACTTCTTTGTTTTAACTCCGATTTTTGTGATCTTTGCGTCTGTGTGTTCGTAATGAGACATATATTCGTTTTAAAAACTTTTTATCTTGATTTTATGTTGATTGATGTATTGTTCTGATCTATAGTTTTTGTTTGCTATGCATGATTGCTTATGGATGCTTGTATGTTGCTGTGGTTATCGAGTATAGACGGGGAGCAATTCGTGGGAGGCAAGAGTACTACTTAGACGAGCAGGATCAGCAGGAGTATTTTGTTCAAGGCAAGTATAGCATGGGATTATCCTTGTTTTCTATCAACTTTAATACATTTAATTCATGTTGCATATGTCACCTTGACAGGAATTCCCTAGAATTGAACTTATACCTTGTCACCTACGGAATATGTATTGGATAGCTTTGCTAGTGCTCAAATAAACCATGATCTTATAACTTGACTAATGGTATATGCAATAAACTTTAAAATATGACTTTTTAGCAACTTGAAAACAAGGTACTGGAGTATTTAGCTACTTTTTAAATGCTTCAGATTCCTCTCTCTAAGAACTTATCTATAAGTGATCATCTAGGACTTACAATACAGTTGTGAGGGCTATATGGCTCTGGCTTTAGCTTAGTATGAGGACATTTTTCAGCTTGTTAGTGGTTACCTTTATTGGCGTAAGAATGGCTTGTCAAATCGGGTATAGGACAGCCTCTACTCTTATGTGTATAGCTGTGATGGAATTGTGCCATTCGACAGGGGATTCCTATATCTGTTTGCCGAGTGAATCTAATAGCCCTAACTTGTTAGACGAATCTTTGAAAGGCTTTATAGTGAACTCTGTCTGCTCACCTTGGAAGTGTTTTGGGAGTAATTAACCCGGGCATATGGATATCATGACTCATAGTGAAAGTGTACAACCTCTGCAGAGTGTAAAACTGGTATATCAGTCATGCTCACGGTCATGAGCAGCCTTAGACCCTTATGGAATAGATGATCACTAAGAATTATCCATTTATGCTATTCATTATTCATGTTTGCATTGATCATGTGTTTTGCTTTGCGAATTGAAACAATTTGTTGCTACTCTTATGCTAAAATTGTGACAACTAAAAGCTGAATGATGTTAAACCTGTGTCAAGCTTTTTGAGCCTCATGAACCCCATGTTACACTTGTTGAGTACCACATGTATTTACGCTTGTTTATTTTCAACATTTGGATAAAAATCCCTAATGGGTAATAGATGGCTATGGTAATGACGATTTCCCTGAGGATTACTAGACTTGTGGTCAACCAGTTGGCGTCCCTGTGCTATGGAGCTTCCGCGAGAGATCTTTTCTTTATACTTCCACTACATATATGTGAAGACTATGTTCTATTATTCGTGATGTAATAAACACTTGTGATGATACTATTCATAATTTGTCGGCTTATGCGTGTGACTGATCTCTGAGCGCACATAAGATTTTGCATCCCATTTTATCCTTAAAATCAGGTGTGACAGGTGAGGCTCCCTATATAGTGTTGTTTGTGGCCAGGTTAGGCCTGCCCTTTTTTCATATAATAATGAGCAGCTCTCCTGCCACTTCATTTATTTTTAAAAAATAACATAATCTCATGCCCATTCATTAAAAAAATATCAGTGAACTTGAGTAGGAAACCATTAGCACTAAGATCAAAGATCATCGTAATCTCACATGTAAACCCGAGACTAACCAAAATACCTTGACAAAACTATTTGATCATATAGCACCCCTACACCAAAGAAAGGCCCAAAAGCAATCACAAGGGCGATCCTTTTGTCCATTTTTTCTGTGGACAGAACAGAGACTGTAGGTGCTTCAACTGAGCCACAGAGTTTAGCAACTATAATCCCGCACAACTTTGGGTTCCCATCAAAGCTAGAACTTGGAAATGTACTAAGCTGGCCTCCACTCGGAATAGGCCCTTCCAGGTCATTATGAGAAACATTGAATTCAGAGAGGAAGTGCAAGTTGCTCAGTGCTGATGGGATTGCACCTGTTAAATGGTTGCTAGACAAGTCTAGCACTTGCAGATTTGTAAGCTTGCTGAGCTGCTGTGGAATCTCTCCTGACAAGCCGTTGAAGCTGAAAATGAGCTTCTGAAGCGATTTCAACTGAACAATCTCCTGCGGTATGACACCGGTTAAGTTATTGCAACCAAGATCAAGTGTTTTTTTTTAAAGTACTGGCTATCCGGTATTGGAATGAATGCGCTAAATAAAGAGGAAGCTCAAACTTAAATGCCCTCGAATCCATATGGGCTTTAGTCGTTTCTGTTCTTAGCATTGGCATCTCTGTCAAGTCTGTTGGTAACTCCCCTGTAAGGTTATTACGTGAGAGGTCCAGATGAAAAAGTGAATTTAAGTTTTTGATCCAGGCTGGTATTGACCCACTGAGCTGATTCCTGTTCAAGATGCCGAATTTTTTTTGCGAAATACTACTGTAGCATTTTGTTGTTATTTGACAAATAGTGTCCAATCATAGTCTAATTAGGCTTAAAAGATTCGTCTCGTGGATTTCGTCTAAACTGTGTAATTAGTTTTATTTTTTATTTATATTTAATGCTTCATACATGCGTCCAAAGATTCGATGTGACGGGGAATCTTGAAAAATTTGGCATTTTGGAGTGGAACTAAACAGGCCCCAAAAATAACATCTCCAGATTCTTGAGCTTTGATAGCCAGAGAGGTATATTCCCTGACAACGAGCAATCAGTTATGGAAAGAACCTGGAGATTCTGAAAACCATCAATTATTTCATCTTGTGGCATGGCCTCACCCTTGAAGCTGGTCCCGATAAGTAGGGTGGTGGATTCCTACAGTCCTTCAGGATATGAAGCGTATTAGTAATATTTGTAAAATTGTTGGCACCAAGTGATATGAAAACAAGAGATTTCAAATTGCTTATTCTCGGTGAAAGCTGCCCATGTAAGTTGTTGCTGGATAGCCGCAATGCAATTAGGTTGTTGCATGAGTATATGCTTTCTGGAATTGTGCCAGTGAGGTTGTTGTACAGAAGATCTAATGCTTGTAGATTGGGCAGGTTGAAGAAGTTGATTTTCTGAAGCTTTCCACTAAAGTTGTTGCTCTTGAGATCAATCATTATGATATTTGTGCAATTGCTTAGAGCTGATGGCAACTCCCCAGACATGTTATTGTTGTTCAAATGGAGCTCCAACAGCCTCTTGAGCTGGCCTATAGACTCTGGAATCTTGCCATTTAGCATATTACCTCCAAGATCAAGGTTAGCCAGATTTCTAAGCTTCAATATGTGTGCACCATTAAGTAATCCATGCAAACCATTGTTTGGGAAACAGAGGTGCTCTAATGATGTAGCGTTGAAGAACTCTTCTGAGAGGGATCCACTGAGGCGGTTGTGGCCATCCTTGACTATTCTAAGTTCAGAGCATTTACCTAAACCAGCTGGAAAGCTGCCACTGAATTGGTTGAAGGAAAGGTCAAGCACTGAAAAGGATGATGAGCTGATGCAGAAACAAGATGGTATACATCCTTGAAAACTATTGTTGCTTGCATTGATAGCAATAAGATTTCTTGTTTTCTCCCAAATTGTGGATGGGAATTCTCCTGTAAACATGTTGCTTGAGATGTTGAGTACTTGCAATGGATGCTCTGTGATTGACAGAAGAGGCTCTTGCAGGTTGCCACTGAGACGGTTGAAACTCACATCAAGAACAGTGATGTTGCCAGACGACATTATTAGTCCTGATGGCAGGCTACCAGACAGTGAGTTGTATGACAGATTGAGCCTCAACAAGTCATTGAGCTTGCTAAGGGACGGTGAGATGCTGCCTTCTAGGCTTCTAGATGCCAGAGAGATCTCAATAACTGCTTCACTTTCATTGCAGGTGATGCCTTCCCACTTGCAGCAGTCCGTGCCATCCTGCCAGGACATGGCGACACCATCTTCATGTGATAGTTCAGTAAGGAACTGGAGTAGGGAGCTCTTCTCCTGCTCATTGCATGAGGTGGCAGGATAGGCCATGGCGAGTAGCAGCACAATACCAAAGAAAGGCATGGCCAGCCTACTGACCTTGCTTTTGCATGAAGAATGGTGTTCTCTCTGCATGTTTTTTTTTTTTTTTTTTGTGGTGAGTTTTGGTCTGAGTAGCAAATGTATTTGCAAAGACCCTGTTTGCAAAAGGTGGCTAGCTTGGAGCTGTACTAAAGAATGATAAGTGAACTGAGGAGCAGGTAGGAAAACTATGACAAGTCAATTGACCAATCTCTGCACTTGGAGTATACTAGAAGCCATATATACTAATTCAGATACTTAAATTTGTCCCTGGATAATGATCACTGTCAGATCAGTAGTGTTTGATCTAGAACGGCACAGGATGCTCATTGCTTAACTGTCACATCACTGCTTTTGAGATGTAAGGGCCTGGCTTGGGGAGACGTGCTGTTGGTGACCCCAACAATGTGTGGTTTTGTAATGCAATTAGTTTGCTTACGACAACACTGTTTAGTTAATAGAACTACTGCTACATTTTGCTCTGGAGTTTCATGCCGACGATTCACTTAAGCTGCCTGCCTTGCATTTTGTGCATTAATATAATATAATCTAATAGAAGTTCCATCGTTTATATCGAGCATATTTGGTTGGTCAACCTAGATGTTAGTCTATGCGAGTGTCTTGTTAAAATTACCTTTTTATTTTGTCTTTTTATATAGAAAAATAAAAAATGATATTAGAATAATTTGCCAGTGTATGTCTGTTGGACTGTTGTGTTAAAAAAAATTGTTCGACTGGAAAAGGGACCATTCTGTTGTTGATTAGACAAGGTCTGTACTCTTTATTGTATTCATGTGCCTGTGCTCTATGCAATCGTTTCAATTTAATCAAGGTTTTCTAAAAATGATCGGATGCCCTTTTTGGATGTCTGCAGTTCTGCACAAAAAATCTGCACTCCGCGCTTACTAAATTATTTGAAAGATTGCCACTGACGACCAATATGCATTGTCAATTGATTAAACTAATAGTGATTATTGTTAGTGGTGAGATTAGCACTTGGATGCTATACTTGTGGCACATTAGAATACCTTTATTTCCAGGTGAAGGTCTTTATTTTCCAGGATTTTCAAGACTGAACGAAATTATGTGGTCACTGCAATTGGCGAACCAGGACAAGGTGGCAAACTGGCGATGTTGTCTTCTTCAACTGGTAAGCTGATTTCCTTCCCACTGTATTAGTTTCACTAGCTGTAGGGTTACAATGGGTGAGCAGTCAGGTTGATCGCGTGGCGAAATCAGCTTTTTCTTGTCTACTGCAGTCTGTTGCAAACCATCGAAGAGTTTCAAGCCAAAAGAAACTTGCCATAGTCTGAACTGGAACCAAAGAAACTGTTGGCCCAAAATTCATCACTAACTGTGCTTTTCTTCTGGCTCAATAAACCAGGTGTATTTGCACAGAGATGTTTACACTTGTAGTGATCAGAGTATTATATTAGTTAATATGTGAAAGGTATCTCAAGTCAAATGCTAGATCACACCTGACATTTGTGTTTTCCTCGACATACGCCAAACTAAATTACGGAAATAGTTTCTGCATTGCTCCGTCACTCTGCGTCCCACGAGCAGCCCAAAATTAAAAAAAAAAACCTCATTCCCATGTGCTTATCTGTCCGTCCCTCCCGAGCCCACGCCTCACTCCTACGTGCTTATCTGCCTAGCCCTAAAGTAGCGTGACTGCTCATCCGTCCGCTCCCTTCCCCAGCGCACGATCGTCGAGCTGTCCCGCCGTGCCCCCCCCCCCCTCGACGGGTGTGTCGCATGCCCTTGCTCCCTACTCCGCTCACCTGCGTGGTAGTCACCTACGTCGCTCGCTGCCTCACCGTTCATCCATCGCCCATCGCCGTTGGGCGCGTCACTGGCCCCACCATGACTGCTGGGGCACATGTGCCATGACGCCTGAGGTCTTCCCCGGCTAAGCCAAGGGCGCCCACGAGCATGGCTGGTGTTGGCAGTGCTTGCGCGTCGTGGCTCGTCGCTGGCTCACACCCCGATGGCCGGAATCGACTGGCCCGGCCTTCCCTCCCCTATGTTGCATATGTATGTTTCAAGTGTTTCAGACGTTTCGGATGTATTTTACAATTATTTTATCTTAATGTTGCAAAAGTAGATCGGGGGATGTTGCACATGTTGTATAGTTGCAAGTGTTTCAGAGGCATGTTGCAAGGATTTGTTCAAAATATTTTAGCTGTTTCCAGACATATGTTACAATCTTTTTTATCTGGATGTTACATATGTTTCACACATATATTGTAACAGTATGTTCCAAATATTTCAGTCTTATGTTGCAGCAAGTGATTTCATGTTGCAAGTTACAAATCTGGATGTTTCGTGTGTTTCACACATATGTTGTAAGTGCGTGTTATAAACGTTTTATCTACTTTCAGATGTATATTGCATTTAAATGTTTTCTAGTTGTAAGTGTTTTATATTGTACGGCGGAGGGCGAGCAGACTGGGTGCGCCGGGGGCTCGACGAACGGTAGTGCTATGGTCGAGGCGCTGGGGTGTGCTCGTCCTTGGCCGCTCATCCCGGCACCTGAGTGCTGCGCGCGCGGAGAGAGAAGAGGGGGTCAGGGGCGACTAGCGGGCACAGAGACAGGGTGAAGTGCGCGCTTGGGGCAGGATGAAGGCGGACGGGGAAGGGCTGCGCGGGCGTCCGGGCGCTAGCCACACCCACTAAATTAAGCCCACATTTGTAGCCCAGGCTTCGGACAGAGCTTCTTTTCTTATGGGCCACGTTGTAGCCCAGATCACATAAAACGGCCCAATATGTCGAAGCAAACACACGCGACGCAACGCCGGACGCGTATGCGCACACGCCGCAAGACAGCGACACGCGGCGGCGGCGTTGACCCGGCGCTGCGTCGGCCCGATGCCCCGACGGCTCGCCGCACGTCCCGGAGGACGGTCGCCGCAGTCTAGGTTGGAGGGTCATGTGAGACGGAGACGCGCTCCCGAGGTACGTCCTGCAAAACCCCTGTTGGGAAAAGCTCGAGGAGCATTTGCCTTGATTTATTGCCTCCCTGGCTCTCTCTCTCTCTCTCTCTCTCTCTCTCTCTCTCTCTCTCTCTCTCTCTCTGTAGCTGGTAGCTCTATGATTTGTAGCAACTTTATTCGGATGCTTATCATGATCAGTTGCGTAGTGCTATTATCCAGCGAGAAATTGGATGGTGAATGTATTAGTGGAATAGAAATTTACATAGATCGATGGAGTTCTCTGATGACAAATTTAGACTGCTTCAATTTAAGTGGCTTACATAGTTGCATGCCTTTCCAGTTTTCCCCAAATGGACTTATGGACCACACCATAACATAATTTTTTTCAAACTACATCATTACTATACGGAAAAATGTGTTGACTTTGTTTTTAAATGGCTATCCCGTTTCCATTAATTCTCATGACTCAAATTAATTTACATTCCAGTATATACCAGATAGTAACGACAACACAATTGAAAAGGAAGATACATCAGTGCTTGTGATCCGCAATCACAAAGTCCATGAAGTAGAGACCAACAATATAACCAAAAGAACTGGCACATGTACCAGAACAAAAGGGCAGCCATCAAAATAACTGAGACTCCAAAAGTAGCTAACTTCCTCTGGTTTGCATTTGGTCGCACTCTAGATTTCTTCCATCTTCACCATCAGAGTGTTGATCATCAGTATCAGGCAGGAAGAGAAGAGTGTTATAATCAGGGGAGGGTTGTTTGTCCTTGTGTTTTGTTTCCTCATTATTTTTTCCATAGTGTTTATCAGTTCCTCAACATATTCAGGAGCTAAATATGGTTCGTAATCGTAACTATACAAATCTCAATAGTTAGACGTTGCCAAACTTGAAGTCAACATTTTCGCTTGCACTATCTTGTTTAATGCGTTCTTTGAAGTGTCGTGTACCATGTTTAACAGCGTGGTGTTCTTGTACAAAAACAAAATTGATTGACCTCATTGATACATTTTCTTCACCATTTTTTTACTGCTTCAATTCAGGTCAGCTTATAAAGTTTTTTTAGTTCAGACCCATAAATTCCCTCCAATTCACAAGTTTCATATACACATAAAAAGGAATTACATATGGTGCACAGGTATATGAATCTTGTAACCTGAGTAGGAGCCAACTAGTGCAAAATTTATCATAAACCCACATGTAAACAGAGACTAGCCAAAATACCGTGACAAGACTATCCGATCATATAGCACCCCTACACCAAATAAAGCTCCAAAAGCAATCACAAAGGAGACCCTTTTGATCATTTTTTCTGTGGAGGGAACAGAGACCGGAGGTGCTTCAGCCAAGCCACAAAGTTTAGCAACCATAATTCCACACAACTTTGGGTCCCCATCAAAGCTAGAACTT
Source organism: Miscanthus lutarioriparius (assembly GCA_904845875.1). NCBI lineage: Eukaryota > Viridiplantae > Streptophyta > Magnoliopsida > Poales > Poaceae > Miscanthus > Miscanthus lutarioriparius. The sequence continues at coordinate 81,756,104 of CAJGYO010000008.1, read as the reverse complement.
GGAAATGTACTTACCTGTCCTACACTTGGAATAGGCCCTTCCAGGTCATTATGAGAAACATTGAATTTAGAGAGGAAGTGAAGGTTGTTCTGTGCCAATGGGATTGCACCTGTGAGATGGTTGCTTGACAAGTCTAACACTTGCAGATTTGTCAGGTTACCAAGCTGCTTCGGAATCTCTCTTGATAAGCTGTTGAAGCTGAAATTGAGTTTTGCAAGCAATTTCAACTGACCAATCTCCTGGGGGATCGCACCAGTGAAGTTATTGTGACTCAGATCCAGCGTTTTTGGGGAAGTACTGATTATTTGATACTGGAATGAATGGCCTAGATAAACCAGTAGCTCAAAGACTGAATGGTTTGCAGTAAGGTCTGTTGTTAGCATTGGCATCTCCATTAAGGCTATTGGTATTTCCCCTGCAAGGTTGTTATATGATAAGTCTAGATGGAAAAGTGAAGTTAAGTTTTTGATCCAGGCAGGTATTGGTCCACTGAGTTGATTCCTCTGCAGAAACATCTCCAAAGTTTTGAGCTTTGATAGCCAAAGAGGTATTTTCCCAGATAAGGAGCACTCAGATATGGAAAGAGCCCTAAGGTTCTGAAAACCATCTATCATTTCATCTTCTGGCATGGCCTCACCCTTGAAGTTGGCCCCAATAAATAGGGTGGTGAGACTCTTACAATTCTTGAGGATGTGAAGTATATTTGTGATGTTTGTAAACTTGTTGTCACCAATGGACAGGAAAATAAGAGACTTCAAATTGCTAATTCTCAATGAAAGCTGACCATGTAAGTTGTTGCCAGATAGCCACAATGCAATCAAGTAGGCAAGTAGCTGCATGAATAAATGATTTCTGGAATTGTGCCAGTTAAGTTGTTGTATAGAAGATCCAATGCTTTTAGATTGGGCAGGTTGAAAAAGTTCACTTTTTTGAAGCTCTCCGCTGAAGTTATTGTTCTTGAGGTCAATTGTTATGATATATGTGCAATTGCTCAGAGCTGATAGCAGCTCCCCAGTCATGTTGTTGTTATCCAAATGGAGCTCCTCTAGTCTCTTAAGCTGCCCTATAGAGTTTGGGATCTTGTCATTTAGTGTACTACCTCCAAGATCAAGGTTAACCAGATTTTTAAGCTTCATTAGGTGTGCACCATCAAGTAATCCATGCAAACTATTATCAGGAAAAGAGAGATACTGTAATGATGTAGCATTGAAGAGTTCATCTGGGAGGGACCCACTGAGGTTGTTGTGACCAGCCTTAAGTACTCTAAGTGCAGAACAATTATCAATACCAGGAGGGGTGCTGCCACTGAATTGGTTGTAAGAAAGGTCAAGCACTTCAAAGAAGGATGATGAGCTGATACAGAAAGAAGATGGTATCCATTCTTGAAAACTATTGTTGCTTGCATTGATCACACCCAGGTTCCTTGTATTCTCCCAAACTGTGGATGGAAATTCTCCTGTAAATAGGTTGCTTGAGATGTTCAGTGCTTGCAATGGCCGCTCAGGAATTGACGGAAGAGGCTCTTGCAGGACTCCACTGAGAAAGGTTGAAGCTCACATCCAGGACTGTGATGGTACCAGATGACATTAGTTCTGATGGCAGGCCACCAGAGAGTGAGTTGTACGACAGGTTGAGGCACAACAAGCCAGTAAGCTTGCCGAGGGACGGTGAGATGGTTCCTTCTAGGCTTCTAGAGGTCAGAGAGACCTCAATAACCGCTCCACTTGCATTGCATGTGACGCCTTCCCACTCACAGCAGTCCATGCTATCCCGCCAGGGCACAGTAACCCCATCTTCATGCGATAGCTCAGCAAGGAACTGGAGTAGCGAGGTCTTCTCCTGCTTATTGCATGAGGTGGCAGGAGAGGCCATGGAGAGAAGCAACACAAGAGGAAGAACAAAGAAAGCCATGGCCAGCCTAGAATGGGGTGTTCTCTGGATGCTTTTTCTCATGAAAAATCATAGTTTTGATCTGAGTAGCAATGGTATTTGGAAATAAATTGTTGCAGAAGGTGGCTAACTTGGATGCATGCTACCTGAGTGTATATATAATGTTGAAGATTGATAAGTAAGGACTAAGGAGTAGGTAGAGAAATAGGAACTCCAAGAAACATTGACCAAGCGTGGAAAACTGGTGCTTAAATTGGCTGCTGGGTATAGAGCACTGCTAGACCATTAGTGTTGGGTGGTCATTGGTTCATTGTCACATCACTGATTTTGAGATGTAAGGTGCTGATTGGCGGAGGTGCACTGTTGTTGACCCTGAAGTAAGCACAGAGCTTGGTGAGAATCATGTTGAAATAGCCCTTTTCTTTTATTCTTGTATAAAAACAATAAAATAAAATGATATTAGAATAATTTGTGGGTGTATAGTGCAGAATATTGGCCTACGAAAAGACGACATGTTCAACAGATAAGTGTCGCGGAAATGCGTATGTTGCGTTGGATTTGCGGTCATACAAGAAGGGATCGAGTTCGGAACGATGATATACGTGATAGATTAGGGGTAGCACCAATTGAAGAAAAGCTTGTCCAACACCGGTTGAGATGGTTTGGACATGTCCAACGGAGACCTCTAGAGGCACCGGTGCGTAGTGGAATCCTAAGCCAGGATAGTAACGTGAAGAGAGGCAGAGGAAGACCGAAGTTGACTTGGGTAGAGGCAATAAAAGGAGACTTGAAAGGATGGAATATACCCAAAGACTTAGCCTTAGATAGGAGTGCTTGGAAAACAACTATTCACGTGCCTGAACCTTGATTGCTTCTGCTGGGTTTCAACTCTAGTCTACCCCAACTTGTTTGTGACTTAAAGGTTTTTGTTGTTGTTGTTGTTGTTGTTGTTGAGAATAATTTGTGGGTGTACCTACCACTTCTGCTGGTTCCGATTCCTTTTTTCATGTTATGTTCTGTTATTTGTGTAGGTTTTGCACTGGATGGCTGAACTATTACTTGATGCACAAAAAAGTCATTTACATCTGTTTTGAATTTTATTGAAAGTTTGCCACTGATGATCTTTATTCACTGTCAATTGATTCAGGAAAAAGATGATGATTTAGGGGAGACTCGATCAAACTGGATCTTTCATGCAGTGATGACGATGATGACTGCAGTTGGTGAACAAGGACAAAAGTGGGCGATGCTGTCTTCTTGACCTGGTACGCTAATTTCCTGCCACTGTATTTCACTAGCTGTATAGTGTTGTAATCAAAGAGCAGGCAATCACGTGACTAAACCAGCTTTTCTGGAACATTGCAGTCCGTTGCCATCTATCAAAGTACCATGTCAAAACAAACTTACCAGGTTCTGAACAGGAACATGCGTGAGAAGTATCAACACCTCAGCTCAGCGCTCTCTGTGGCGTGTTTCACAATCTATTTGGTATGCCATTGAGAGAGAAGCCGCCCTTCTACCACGGCCATCAATGGAAGTCTTGGGTCAAAACCCACCACATCAACATTGCTTTTCTTCAGGCTTAATAAACCAGGTGTGTACATGGATGGTTTCATTTGGAGTAACCAAAGTAGTTAACTTGTGAGAGCTGGCTATTCACTTTTGACATTTGTGTATCCCTTGATAGGTGTATCCATCTGTTCTATATATCTTTGTAGCAAGGTCAATCCACCTGTCCACTCCATAGTCATGACTCATGATTCAGGATTAGGAATGATGAAGGGAATTTACATATAACTCTGGTAGTTGAGAAACAGCAATTTCCACTTTTCTACGTCATCGAAGTGAAGGAAATTTACACACAAGTCTGACCTATATTCCTAGCTACCGGGGCTCACCATTTCGTGTCAACGTGCAGGTGTTATCCCATGGTCTGATCAGTTCAGATCATATCATATCTCGTGCTGTTGTAACAGAGGCCTGTCTACGCTCTCCATACCCTTCATCGTGTACTGCATACACTGCAGGGTACTACCACATTATTATATCACCCTCCATGACAGTAAAAGCCTCATCAAGAGAAAAACGTGCAGCTGCAGCAGCAGGCCAGCAGCAGGCAGCAGCTCACAGTCACAGTCAACCATGCCATTGTCCAGCTCCACCCTCGCACTCGTCGTCTTGCTGCTGCTCTCCATGGCTTCTCGTGCCAGGCCATGCACTGGCTAGGAGAAGAGCTCCCTCGTCCGCTTCATCACGGGGCTCTCATGGGACGGCGGCCTTGCCAAGTCATCGTGGCGGAATAATAATGGCACGGCGGCCGACTGCTGCTCGTGGGAAGGCATCACCTGCGGTGGAGGCGGCGGGGTGGTCACTGAGGTCTCCTTGCCCGGTAGAGGACTCTGGGGGCCCATCTCGCCGGCCCTCGGTGACCTCACCGACCTGCGCCGCCTCAACCTCTCCCACAACTCGCTGTCCCGCGAGCTGCCACTGGAGCAGCTCCTGAAGTCGTCCTCTCCCAGTGGCTTAGTCGCCATCGACGTCAGCTTCAACCGCCTCGAGGAGAGCTGCGCGAGCTGCCATCATCTAATTCAACCTGTCTGTTGCAGGTACTGAACATCCCCAGCAACCAATTTACAGGGGAATTCCCGTCAGCCACGTGGCAGGCCATGGATGATCTGGTCGTGCTCAATGCCAGCAACAACAGCTTCCATGGAAGGATGCCTACTTCCTTCTGCATTAGCTCATCGTTGTCCTTCGCCATGCTTGACCTCTGCTACAACCAGTTCAGTGGACGCATCCCAGCTGGTCTAGGTAACTGCTCTGAGCTCAGAGTACTCAGGGCTGGGCACAACAGCTTCAGTGGGGCTCTCCCGGATGAACTCCTCAACGCTTCCTCGTTGGAGCACCTCTCTCTTCCCAACAATGGCTTGTATGGAAAGCTTGGTGCTGCACGTATAGCCAACCTCAGAAATCTGGCCCATCTTGATCTTGGAGGCAATGGGCTAGATGGAAAGATCCCAGACTCCATAGGTGAGCTCCGGAGACTCGAGGTGCTTCGTCTGGACCATAACAACATGTCCAGAGAGCTGCCACCAGCCTTGAGCAACTGCACAAATCTCATGACGGTTGACCTTAAGAACAACTATTTCAGCGGAGAGCTTACCAGGATCGAGTTCTCTGCCCTGACCAACCTGAAGACATTGGATCTTCTGTTCAACGGCTTCATCGGCAAGATCCCAGAAAGCATCTTCTCGTGCAGCAATCTGAGTGCACTGCCGCGGCTGACAACAAACTACACGTGCAGATTTCACCGGGGATAGTCAACCTCAAGTCTCTTGTTTTCCTATCACTTGCTTTCAACAATTTTACAAACATCACCAACACGCTCCATGTCCTCAAGGATTGTAAGAACCTCACCATCCTGCTTACTAATAGTAACTACAAGGGTGAAGCCATGCCAGAAGATGAAGCGATTGAAGGATTTCAGAATCTTCGGATTCTCTCCCTAGCTAGGTGCTCATTATCAGGGAAGATACCACTTTGGCTATCGAAGCTCAAGAATCTGAATGTGCTGTTTTTGCAAAATAATCAACTCAGTGGACCAATACCTGCCTGGATAAAGAGCTTAAAGTCGCTTTTCCATCTAGACATATCATACAACAAGCTTGCAGGGGAAATACCGACAGCGTTAATGGAGATGCCAATGCTAACAGCAGAAAATAAGGCGATCCATTTGGATCAAAGTATATTTCTGCTGATTGTTTACAGAGGTACATCATTTGAGTACCGGACAATCAGTGGTTTCCCAAATATACTGAATCTTGGCTATAACAACTTCACCGGAGTGATCCCTAAAGAGATTGGTCAGTTGAAATCACTCACTATACTCAATCTCAGCTCTAACAGCTTGTCTGGAGAGATTCCGGTGCAGCTCTGCAGCCTGGAAAATCTGCAGTGCTAGACTTGTCAAACAACCTTCTCACAGGTGCAATCCCATCAGACCTTAACAACCTTCACTTCCTCTCTACAATCAATGTTTCTAACAATGATTTAGAAGGGCCAATTCCGAGAGGAGGCCAGTTCAGTACATTCACAAATTCAAGCTTTCAAGGCAACCCAAAGTTGTGTGGAAATACTATTGACCGGCCTTGTGGTTCTGCTCAAGCGCCTCTGGTCTCTGCTCTGACCACTGAACAAAGAGACAGAAGGATAGCCTTTGTGATTGCTTTTTGTGCTTTCTTTGGTGTAGGGTGTTGTATGATCAAATAGTCTTGTCAAAGTATTTTGGCTAAGTCTGAGTTTACATAACTATTGTGCTATGTGTATATAACTATGTATAATGAGAGCGAGGACATCTTTTGCCTGATGAGTGTACTTTTTTATTTTTTTTCACCAGCTGTTCTTGACCGTGGAGGTTACTTATTTGGTTTGCAATTTTTTTCCAGTGTACTGTCTTGTATTTTCAGCATATATATTTCAAAGAAACACCACAATCAAATATGCATTCGCCGACAGTTCTTCATCCTAATTAACAGACTAGTGTGGCTTTGAATCTTCAAACTTTGCGTTATTGCAGGAAACATGATGAACCCCTGCATCTGCCATTATTTTAACAAACATTTCTGAAATCAGAATGATTTACATGGTATTTGCAACGTGACAACCAAATTAAGGGCATGCTTGGTTGACCATCCAAAATTTATCATACCACAGATTTGGCAAGCCAAAAGTTGGGCAAAAACATTGCCATGAATTTGGCAAGTCAAATGTGAGAGTTTGACAAATTTTGGTAGTAAATTAAATACTAGACAAAATCATGGCTTCTAAATCGTTAGCATGACAAATTTTAGAAGCGAACCAATTCGACCCTAAGCCCAAATATACACCCTGCCTAAATTGCTTCTCCTGCGGGCTACATCCATAGCCAGCCCACCTAGATGGCCCAATTTGCCAAAGCAACAGAATAATGAATACTCTCTCCATCCAATTTGCCAAAGCAACGGAATGATTTCTCATCAGTACCAATATAAATGTATCTAATTTCTCGAGTGACTAGATATATAGAAAATAATATCAATATTTATATCTCTAAATAAATTTATTTATAAATACTTCCTCCGTTCATAAGTCGTTTTGATTTTTTTTTCAATCATTTTACTATGTATCTAGACATATTATTATATCTAGATGTATAGCAAAATAGATGTATCAAAAAAGTCAAAGCGACTTATAATTTGGAATGGAAGGATGAGAGTACATTTTTACACTTAATCTGATGATACTTATTACTTATTACATACCATAAATTTTAATACTTATTTATATATGTTTATTAGTCAAACTAAAGAGAAGTATGATTTATTAAAAATGAAATAAAAGAGCGTACCCAGTGTAGAGAGCCTCCCGCTCTATGCAGGGCCTGAAAAAGGGTGTCAGTGGCGAGCCTTACCCTTACCTGTGCAATACGAGGAGGCCGCGATTCGAACCCGGGACCTTCCAGTCACAGACGACAAGACTCTACCGCTTGCACAGGCCCACCCTTTTCTTAAAAAATGAAATGTGCACCTATAATTTATATATGTTTATTTACCATTACTTATCTGTGCAGTGTTATTATACAGCAAAAAAAAAATTGAATGATGAACATATTTTCTCACGAAAATGATGAACACCCTTTTCTTAAAAAACCTAGTCACTCGAGACCGCTGTTTCCTGTTTCTTTTGATGCCAAATCGAGGACCGCTGCGCCGCCGGCGCTCGATCCGCAGCTCGGGGACGCGCGCCATTGGGATCACGTCCGCCTCCCCCGCATGCCATCGGCGAGCAAGTCTGGAGCCGCCGCGTGAGGGCGCGGCCTTCTTTGGCCGGTGTTGCTTTTTCTGCAGTTTGGGGGAGACTTCTCTGACTGGCGAGTGGCGACCCTCGATTTGTGTGCAGGGACGTCGAATCGAGGTCGAGGCCCAGCGGCTGCAAGCCCGAAGCTCGTCGGAGCCCGCATCCGCGCCCACAGCTCGCCGGTGCACCGCCTCTATTGCTCTTCCTACCATGTATACCTTCACATTGCAATTCTGCAGCGGAAAACATGAGCTACATGGGAATCTATCTAAATTTCCATCTAAGTTGAGACGTTGAGTCCTTTTAAAAAAAAAAAAGATTTCGACTGTTTCACGCAGCTTTTTCGTTTGCTCCAAATGGAACATGCTTCAGCCCATAAGTGAGAAGTCCACACATGCTAGGGTTCACAGATATGAGCAAAGGCTGCAAAGCTCGGTTGTTACAGGTGTTGCTAAACCTGACAGAAGGCAAGTATTACTAAGACTATTGTCAAATCCACATATGAAGTGAGACTAGCCAAAATACTTTGCCAAGACTAATTGGTCATAAAGTACCCCTACAACAAAGAAAGCCCCAAAAGCAATCACGAAGGCAACCCTTCGGTCTGATTGTTCTTTGGAGGGAGTGGAGAAGCGAGGAGGTGCTTCTGCCCAGCCACATAGCTGATTGACCATGACACCACACAGCTCTGGGTTCCCTGGAAGCTTGAATTTGGGAATGTGCTGAACTGGCCTCCAGTTGGGATTGGCCCTTTTAAGTCGTTGTTAGAAACATTGAATGCAGACAAAAAGTGCAGGGTGTTGAGATCCGACGGGGTTGCGCCTGTGAAATGGTTGCTAGACAAGTCAAGCACTTGCAGGTTTGACAGGTTGCAGAGCTGCTGTGGTATCTCCCCTGATAACATGTTGAAGCTAATGTTGAGCGTGGTCAGTGATTTCAGCTGACCAATCTCTTGGGGAATCACACCAGTGAAGTTATTCTGACCAAGATTCAGCACTTTTGGGATCCCACTTGTTTCCCGGACCTGAAGCGATCGACCTAAAGAAACAGGTAGCTCAAATACCGTAGGGACCAATTGGGTTGGAGCCCTTCCTGTCGTTAGCATTGGCAACTCCATTAGGGCAGTGACTCTAGGCTTTTGATCCAGGCAGGTATTGGTCCATTGAGCTGATTGTTATGCAATAACAATACCTTCAAATTTTTGAGCCTTGATATCCAATGAGGAAATTTTCCAGACAATGAGCACATATGCAATGTGAAAACCTGAAGATTCTGAAAACCATCAACCGTTTCATCTTGTGGCATGGCTTCACCTTTGAAGTTGGTCTCCAGATATAGGAAGGTAAGGTTCTTACAATCTCTGAGGACATGAAGTGTATTTGTTATATTTGTAAAATTGTTGGAGCCAATTGATAGGAAAATAAGGGACTTCAAGTTGCCCATTCTCGGCGAAAGCTGCCCATGGAAGTTGTTGTAGGACAGTCGCAGTGCAACCATATTGCTGCAAGAGTAGATGCTTCCTGGAATTGTGCCACTGAAGTTGTTATACAGAAGATCTAGCATTTCTAGATTGATCAGGGTGGAGAAGTTGACCTTGGTAAGTTCTCCACTGAAATAGTTGTTCTCGAGGATAATCGTTACGAGATTTGTACAGTTGCACAGAGTTGATGGTAGCTCCCCAGACATCATGTTGTAGTCCAAATGGAGCTGTTCCAACGTCTTGAGCAGACCTATGGAGTCTGGAATCTTGCCTGTGAAATTGTTCTCTCCAAGATCTAGAGTAACCAGATCACTGAGTTTGCCAATAGGTGAACCATCAAGTGTTCCTTGCAAACCGGCGTTACGAAGTGACAGGTGCTCCAATGAGGTAGCATTGAACAGTTCATCAGGGACAGTCCCACCTAGGTTATTGTGACCAGCCTTAAGCACTTTGAGATTAGAGCAGTTGCCGAGCACGAGGGGAATCGTTCCACTGAACTGATTGTACTGAAGCTCAAGAACGGTGATGGATGCCGAGGCAAGGCAGAAAGAAGATGGTACCTGCCCGCTAAAGCTGTTGTTGCTCACGTTGAGCGTGACCAGATTCTTCCACAGCTTCCATGTTCTTGATGGAAACTCTCCAGTAAACTGGTTGCTCGAGATGTTCAGCACCTGCAGTGGCCGGCCATGGGTGACTGAAGATGACAGCTCACCTAGCTCTCCCTCGAGGTAATTGAAACTGACGTCAATGGTGACTATGCTACCGGAGGACATGAGCTGCTCTAGTGGAAGTCCACCAGACAGCGCATTCCATGAAAGGTTGATGTGCAGCAACCCGGTGAGTTCGCCAAGGGCCGGCGAGATGCGCCCTTGGAGTCCCCTGCCGGGCAGGGAGACCTCTGTGACCACCCCGTCTCCGTTGCAGGTGATGCCTTTCCACAAGCAGCAGTCTGCTGTGTCGTTCCACCATGACGACATGGCAAGGCCGCTGTCAACTGAGAGCTCCACAATGAAGCGGAGGAGGGATCTCTTGTCCTGGTCAGGGCACGGAGTGGCATGAGAGGAGACAGAGGACAAGGAGAGCAGCAGCAGCATGCCGAGAGCAAGGCTGGAGAAACCCATGTCTGGCTACATGTTGTTGCTGCTTTTGCTTCCTGCTTTGTTGCTAACATGGGTGGCTTGCTCTGGCCTTTTTTTTTCCCATTCCACATGAAGAGTACGAGCATGGCACAAAAAAAGTCATCAGAGCATGAACACTTCTCACTGGACTAGCAAACACAACTTGCATTCTGCATCGCCTGTCAAGAAAGCTATGGCCTGCACATTGAAATAAGAACAAGTACGGCTGATTTCCTTGTCATTGTAGACTTTTTTTTGTTCGAGAGGAACATTGTAGACTTTTTTATTCTTGTATACACCCTTTTTTTTGGGTAGAGAACCTGAAGCTGCTGATAGTACTGTGTCTTTTTTTGGTAGAGAACCTTCCGCCAGCGCCTTGGCCAGTTGGCCCGGCTACTTAGCTATGCATTCGCCAGCTTTGTCGTGCAGCTACTGACCACCAGTGGCATGCAAAGCCTTGGTCTTGGTTTTGGTCTTTGTTTGGGTGTCGTACGGTGCTGCTCGTCTCAAACAGAGAGGAAATTGGTTTGTATCAATTGTAAGGAATACGTACATTGGAAATCAGTGAGATCCAACCGGCAACCGCTATCAGGAAGGGTCGTGCCTGCGTAGTGCTGAAGTCAGTGAGATTAAACTGTTATGTAGATTATCGGTAATGATGTGGGTAAGACGTCCGATCGTTCGGACGTCCACGTTGGTGGGCCTCGCCCGCCCGAACGGCTCAACACTATCAATTGCACGATAGTGGCGAATCTAGGATAAATCGCCGCTGGGGTCGCCCTAGACATAGAGCCACAACTATAGTTGATAATAATCTAACACCATGTATAAAAACAATAATATACTGCAAATAGTAAGCATTCATACAGGGATAGATGTAAAAAAGAAACTATTTACAATAGTGGTTACCTCTTATAATTTCACCCTGCAAGTACGATCAACCATATTCTGAAAACGAACTATGATATCATCATTTGGAATAGCATCAAGAAATTCTTGCTCGACGAACCAGATGGCACAATCATTCATAAATTCATCACCGATTCGGTTTTGTAGGTCTATCTTCACAATTTTCACTACTGCCAAACATTTACCGACCTTCTCACTATACTCAAGCCAATCATATTTTACGTACCATTTAGCTTGAAATCGACGTGGATGACCTGCTATGATTTTATGTGGATATTTAAAACCAGGTGGTGGTCTAAAAGGACCTCTAATCAAATACTTCCATCTTATCTCATTTTGTAGCTTTTCGCCTATGTAATCGGAAATTCTCCTTCTATCCGCTGGATCATACGGAAGCTCGTCAAAATTTACCTCATGCCGTGAGATCGGCAAAGAAATATGAGTTGTATTGTTGGTGTTTGTTGGATTTGCATCTCTTCTTGAAGTACCTCCATCAATATTCTCCCTTCCATCTCTTCTCGAGGTGCCTCCATCAACATTTTCATTATCACTTGCTGGGGTTAATTTCCTTTTCAAAAAGCGATCCATTGTGCTTTGATTGCCTATCAAATTATTCAATCAAAAAGTTAAACACGCAAGTAGATATTGAATGCACAATTAGCTGTACTTATGACTAAAAAGTCACTAATTTACTTAGGTGACATGTTTGCTGCAAGAGATAGAAGAAGGCTCGTGCCTCTCTAGTATCTGATCTGTTGGAACACGCAAGCAAAATAGCGAATCGCCTTTACCTCCCCTTCCGATTATATTATACATAAAACTGAAAAAGAAAAAAAAACGATAAGCTGCAAGCATCTCAACTTGTAGATTGGGGAATAAACAGGCAGGCCCTGTAAACAGGGATTCCGTACTTGAATAGGACCTAATCAACGGAGAGTCGCAGACTCCGACGTAGAGTATCGCCGCGCCGCCGGCGGCCGTCCGTCCTCGGCTCCTCGCCGACTCGCCAAGCGGAAGTTGCAAGGTCGGATGGAGGGAGAAAAATCATCGAATGTTTCTGCGGGCTGCGGCACGCCACCAGCACCGATTGCCCATTGGCGATTGCAACCTTCGGCCTTCGCCCTTGCAACATTGGGCTCTGTGGGCTCCAGTGCAGGCCTTTCATCTCACAAATTGGGCTGCTGTTAAACTTAGCTGTGTTGGGCTGCCGGGGTCAAAATATTTTTTTAATGGGGTCAACGCTGGTGAAAACGTATAGGTATAAGGTGAAACTAGCAAGTCGCAGGGTCAGCTGACCCCGACCGTCCACATAGATCCGCCCCACCAATGCACGGTCGCTCACGTTGCTCAAAAAAATAAAAAAAAATCTTCACTCACTTTTTCTCGAATCGCCGCTGCGCCCGCACTCCGCCTCGCTGCTGCCGCCTTTCCTCGCCGCTCGCTCCCTCCCACGACGCGCGTGCCTCCCGCGACGATTGGCTCCCCATTCCCGGGCCGTGCTCCATCCTGACGCCGCGTCGCGCACCTCATCTCCTCCCCCCCCCACACACACTACCCCCACCCTCGTCGTAGCCCGGGAGGGCGGCTCCAATGGGGTATGTGTCGTCGGCGGTGGCGAGGGTGCTAGAGCAGCCCACGGTGTCGGGGGTGATCTAGGAGACAACGCTCCTCGTAGGGCCCTTTGGCGGCTGCCTTCCTCAACCCCTTGCTTGGTTGGGCCTTGTCGTTGCCACTCCAGCGCCTCCCACCAGGGCGGCCTCCATCCACTCCCTGTCCTCCTCGCCGATCTACCACAGTTCACCACTGGTCATGGCCATGTGGCGATGCTGTGTTTCAAGTGTTTCTGAATGTTTTTCAGACATGTTGTAAGCCTATGTTTTAAGTGTTTCAGATGTATGTTTCAATTGTTTCATGCGGATGTTGCAAAAGTAGATCGGGATGTTGCATATGTTGTAATGGTTGTACACGAATGTTGTAAGTGTCTATCCCTAATGTTTCATCTGTTTTTTGTATACATATGTTGCAAGTGTTTCATACATGTCTCAATTGTTTCATCTATGTTCTTTTGTATGTTGCAAGTGTTGCATCTGGATGTTTCAAAAGTAGATCGGGATGTTGCACATATTGTAATGGTGTTACAACTATATGTCATAAATATTTCATATGTTTTAGATGTATGTTGCACATGTTTTATCTAGATGTTGTAAAAGTAGATATTGTGTTTGAATGTTATAGTTGGACCCACTTGCCACAGCCACCGGTTTGCAGCCGCCGGGCCCGCATGCATGCGTGTGGGAGCGGAGGGGCGCGAGGGGCAAGCGCGGAAAACGAGAGCGCGCAGATCGAGACGTGGCGCTCCCGCGTGGGCGCACACATGCACGGGAAACAGAGCAGCATGGGCCTCACGTGCGTACGGGCGGGCGCGCTGGCAGGCAAAGCGAGCGCGAGCGTCCAAACGCTAGCCAGGCGCTAGCAGTTCCGATAGATTACGGTCAGGTCTGAAGTCAATTTGGAATTGTCGTTGTTTCTGTACCCCATCATCAGTTGAAATTCATTGACACCACATTTGTCCATCATCAGCTAGCTTAACTCTCATACCCTAAGGGACTGCAACTTTTATGGACTTAATAATATCTTTTTAATACTCCTGTACTTGGATCTTCTTCCTCTTATTTGAAGATGTTACCACTTGGAAATCTATCATTATTTAACAACTTAGTGTTAACATTATCTAAAAAATGCTTACTGTTAACGTGTTACTGTTCATCACCAAAAGTAAACAATAAAATCAATCCACACTATCTATTTCTTTTTTTAAAAAAAAATATGTTACATTTTCAGCTTGTTCCCTCTCTCATCTCTTCTCTTAGTGGAAAAACCGGGGTTTCATGGGTGAAGCGGACGGATGCAGGGCGTTTGGTAAATGAAGTTGTTTTTTTTTTTTTTATCTTTGTGAATCTGCCAATAAGCGCTATCAAAGAGGCCCTAAGGGCAGAAGAAAGATGCTCTGGACCTACGGTAAAAGAGTCAGAGTTGTTTTTGACATACAAAGGCAAAGCTACGATTTGAGGCTCTCTGTGGCTCCAACTCCGGTGACGATGGTAGAGCACAGGTTTAGCCATGCCAATCGCGCCCTAATTAATTACTTGTATTGGTGTACCCAAAGGTAAATCCTGATCCCTTGAGTGCCTCCTCAACGATGCCATCCAGCCTTGCTGCCATCTCCGATGTCATGTGGTTCCTCCAGTTCCCCATGATCCCCTTCCTGAAGAAATGCTTGTTCTCGACGGCGTTTGTCATCACCAAGCCCTCCTGAACGCTGACGTAAGCTCCGGTCTTGTTCACCGCCAGGCTCCGCTGCTTCTCCAGGCTGCACAGCTCAAGGATGGAGCTCACCACGCCGGCGTCATCCTCCGCCGCAGAGAACGGGCACCCAACGACCAAGAGTCTCATCCAAAGCTTGCAAGAAGTAATTAGGAGCGCTCAATAAGATGATTACGTTAGACATCTCTGTTGCACTTGGTGTGTTACGAAGGTGGCTTGTTATATGTTGCGTGGATGGAGGATACGGGCATTTGTCCATGACAACGAGGGCAGAGGTAGTATTAGCCTAGTTTTTTTTATTATATATAATAATAGCCTAATAGTTAGCCAAAGCATTAGTTTTTATATTTGTTCTTCATAATATGATCATACAAATAAGGAAATATTAATTTAGTAATAGAAACTAATTTTAATATTTTTTAATCATCTAACATGATGTTTTATTAGGCTTAATATGTTTCTATTCATAAGCTAAAAAGCAATCATACTCCCTCTATCCTAAAAAGGATGTCACATGAGGTTTGAGACTAGACTAAATTAAACTTCCTTAAGTGCGGCTAGATTTATAAAAAAATATTATCAACATTTGTATTTCTAAATAGATTTATTATAAAAATATACTATATGGTTCATCTAATGATTAGTATCATATATACTAGTATTTCTTATATATTTGTCAAACATGAAATTTATTGACTCCTCGAAACATAAGAATGACATTCTTTTGGGATGAAGGGAGAAACTTTTAATTAAGAAAAAGAATTGACATTTAACTTATGATATCTGAATTCAAATTAAGATATGAACAATCCAATTCGAGCATATTCAAATTTGTATTTGTATCTATTTTAAAATATATATAAATGTGGAAAGCATGCTATCCAATTTAAATCTGACCGACTTCTATCCCTAGAGATGAGGAGAGTTGTTCTCTGCATAGTGGCAGGAAGCTCTGCTCAAGTAGTAGGTCGCATTAAGTCATCGACTCAATCATCCATTATTTCACAACAACCGTATGCTAAGCTATGGAAACCACCAACACATATAGCAAAGAAATGCTACACACAATAATCACACTAAGTGAAAAACACGATAATGGTAGTGAGACAAAAGTGATCGGCATTTTATGTGCCTATGCGTTCAGAGGCGGACCTCGAATTTTACAATAAGGTATTTCACACCAAAAATTTCATATGTTATTTGGTAAATCCATTTACCAATTCAATAAACAATTATAAAATTTACCTTGTGTTTCGGTATAAAAACATTACATAACATGATTGGTCCTGAATTCAAAGCTTAAGCTAGAGAATTTAACAAACCAAATACACGATGCATGAAGATTACTCTCTTTAAAAAAATAAAGATCACATACATGAGAGAGTGATAGGGGAGCGGCAATACCTATAAGAGATGGTTATAAAAAAAAATACCTATAAAAGATATAGAAAGATGATTTGCCTGAATGATTGCTAACTGTTAAAGGTGCTTCCTCCGAAGAATCTTCAATCAAAACTATGTTGTCGTGCGGCCATGCCGATGAGGCCCGATGACCCAGTGTGTCGATGTTGAGTTGTTGATATACCTCCTTCAGTCCTTCAAGTCTCGAGCCGACTCTCCTAGCGACCAGATGCTGCGAGGGCACCGAGCGGTGATAAGTGTAGGGCAATGCACCGAGCGGCGAGCCACGAGCACCGAGTTGCACATCAGCTTAGACGTTGACCACGTACAATATGATAGAACCGAATATCAGAGATAGCTCAAGATGCCTATAGAGACGGAAATAGGCATCTCTGAATTTGTGTCTGTGATGTGGACTACATTAATAACACGTTATTCTTTGTCTCTATTAGACTCATTAGATATGGTGTTTTGTTAATTCGTCGTCTCTAATGGTTCGTACCATAATCATAGATGAGTTTATCAAGCGCACATACGTCTCAAATGAGACCCATCCAAGATAGTTTACTTTTACACACGTCTCTAATGTGACGCTGTCTGAGACATGGATCATTAAACCCGGGTCACTACTGCCGGGTCAATTCACAATCCAGCGGTGATATCGTGTTGCCGCTGTCGAATCAAGCCACAACTCGGCATTGGCATATCATTGTCGGCTATTCCTCATATCACTACTGATCTATGATTCAGACCGGCAGTGACAGGAGTCTTCACTCCTGGATCAACAGGATCCTCAATCATTGTCCGTATCCTAGGCTTAACTCCACGGTGAAGCCAATTCCAGCACACATAGCAGTGATGGGTTGGTAGGGATTTTGTGTCTTACGGTAGCAAAGCTCACAATTTCCTGCATATTGTTCTATTAGAGCACTTTGTCAATTATCATCTAGTGGGATTCCCAAAGTTTCTATTTTCTACTTTGAAAGAATCAAAGGGGGGAAATTAATCACCAAGTAGGCTGTAAACAAAGCATAATATATAGCTGTTCAGGTCAACCAATCCTTACTTCGTCTCCTTGTGTCTAAAACAAATTCCCTGGAGTCATTATTGGTTTGTTGCGCGCAAGATAAGCAATGACGACACAGCATCAAAGGTCAGACCTCAGAGAAGATTATTTTGCGGTAACGATGTCATCGAGCTGTTAGCCAGCATCCTGATGATATACTGCCTAACTGCCGTGCCACTATAAACGAAGGGATGTCACTTCGCCCAGCTGCTGCATCCTGCATCTGCATAGTCACAACTCACAAACCATCAGAGGTCATCCCTGTTACCCTGTGTCAATGGCGTCTGCAGTGACCAGCAGGTAACTAAACTAGACTAGAAAGGCAAAGGCAACTACCATATCTCCATCTATGACTTTTGAGTGCATCTGATGTTGCTTCGCCATTAGCTTGGTGCATGCACGGATATGCATCCATTACAAACAGTTCTGCTGCGAAACAGATGGATGCATTTGGATTAACCAGAGTCAACTTTGATGTGCAGAGAAAAGGAGCAGGCCATCCCTACCATCGACGCTGACCAAGCGCATGCGTTGTTGAGCTCTGGCCATGGCTATGTGGATGTCAGGTATGCGTGTACTGTATATACTGAAGCTTCCATGGTCTTGCGATCAGCTGCGAATGAACTGACGGGGACGAAATGGGTCTTCTCCAGGATGCGGGAGGACTTCGACAAGGCGCATGCACCCGGTGCTCGGAATGTTCCCTACTACCTGTCAGTCACGCCGCAAGGTCAGTTTCTTGATTCTGCTTGCTCACTGACAGTGGGGGCCTGCGGGGATCGATTGGTGTGTTTTCTCCTTCTTTTTGTTTTTTTAGAAACTAAGTCAGTGATTGATTTCGACTTTAAACTTGCCTCTTTCACTCTGATCAAACATGTCCCTCCTCATGTGTGAGAATATGTGGTACCACGTTCTTTTATCCCTGATTATTCTACCTGTTCTCTTTGCTGATCACAAGGGAAGGAGAAAAATCCACACTTTGTAGAGGAAGTGGCTGCGTTCTGTGGGAAGGATGATGTCTTCATTGTGGTAGATTACTGTCTTCATCAATCATATATACTCATAACTACACTAGATTAGTAGCTCTAAGCCTCTAACTAGAATCAGGTAGCATGGCTAGTTAACTGAATCTAGTAATGCAATGCCTGCATACGCATTACCTCATCATTTATTCATTTTATTATCAGTGTAAAAGAAGTTACTTCATATTTACGTAGGCTTGCAACACGGGGAACAGATCCAGATTCGCGACTGCAGACCTTCTAAACGCGGTAAATACAGGCCATCTGAGCTATCAATCTAGTAGGACAAGCCGTGTCTTATAACTGAGGGTCACACACTCACACTTGGATGTTCAGGGGTTCAAGAACGTGAGGAACCTGCAAGGTGGCTACCGCTCCTTTCTCCAGAGTGCAAATCAGCAGCGACCTCAACAGCAGTAACCATATTTAATAAAAAAAACAGCAGTAACCATCAATGGTTAATTGAGCTTGCACTCCCTGAAAGTGGCTTTGTGTGCTATAATTAGAGGGATGTGGATAGCATGGAAAACCCCTAGTTCAGCGCTGGAGAACGTTCTTTCAAACGTGCTGTGACGCTCTATAATTCCTGTCTCTTTCTTGTTTGTTTCTCCTCTGTTCCATTTCCTTGGTATGCCAGGGATTTATTGTTGCAATCTGTGTTTTGTTCCATTTCCTGTGTTCGCGTGCTAAAGTTGAACGACACATTTGTCATTTATGAACATTCATGAAGTACTCCAGGAAATGTTTCAGGTTGCTATGTGCTACATATATTTTGCAAGGTATATTCAACTGTACAAGCAAGTCTGTAGCATTACACGGAATTGGATTACATGATGCCCTTTTGACATATCAATTACGTACTGTGCCTGGCAAAACTATGTAACAACATGATTGTTTACCATCATAACCTGACATACAAAGCAAAGTGAATGCCAGAGTAGCTGTTTTTGTTCTGGGAGTGATCTGTACTTGACTGGTTCCTCTGGTCCAGAGCGGCCAGGTTGAATCACAGTGGCCTGTTGTCTCAAAACTATCTTGAGTATACTTGCGAGTTGGCACGGGAAGAGATCTTTAATTTACAGACACAAAGGTTCATGAGCTCTTTCATAGCACCTCCTTTTCCAGTTTCAACACGGCCATGAATGCTTCTTGAGGAACATCAACCCTTCCTATTGCCTTCATCCTTTTCTTTCCTTCAGCCTGTTTTCAAATATCCAGTGACCATATTATCAGATCACGAAGGGATTCTGGTGAACTGAGCTACTAGTCATTCATCGTGTTCTATGAAAACTTAAGTCAATCATTTGTCAGGATAACCATTCTACTACTTATGTATACACAAAATGATATTTTTCAAAGTTCTTTCTTTGGTCAAACAACGTTTTTTTCTAAGAATACCTGTTTCTTCAGCAACTTCTTTTTCCTTGTTATATCACCACCTGCAAGTTAAAAAAAACATAGTATTCTGAATAAGCTTTGTAAGTCTGTAAGGCAAGAATATAGAACACAAGTGTATTAACTGCTATTTGTATGAGATAAGTGTGCACATGATCATAAAGTGTGAGACAGAGATATTCCATTAGCTTTACAAATGCTTCCAAAGTGCAGGTTATAGTGTTATGTTTACCATAGCATTTTGATAGGACATCCTTCCTGATGGCAGACAGGGCTTCGCTCGCAATGACCTTTGTGCCAATACATGCCTGTCAATGTTCTCATTAGCATCTGATTGCTATTGGAAAATGGGATTGTGAACTGGAGTTTTTATCACCGCAGGAAAAGGATTGGTACAAGTTGTTTATGCTAATTTTCTAGCATAGGACGCTTGGCTTAAATAAAGCCAAGGAAGGTCTCAAAAGAAAATATGAAGCAGGGGTGGTGCCAATCACTTCTTTAGTTTGTTATTACTGAAAAAAAATTGCAAGATCAAATTCAATGCTCCCTCTAGATATAGCTTGCAAAAAGTAGGCTGAAACATTCGGAAACCCATGACCGCAAATTAAGGCATTTCCACCCCCATAGATGGTAGCACACAAAGATGTGCATGTGTTCCACATAGTATCCTCTCATTAAATAACTCTTTATCAAGATTCTCTCCGACCCTTATTATCTAACATCCCTTCACGCTGGTATGAAAGGTACTCTTAACTCTCTCATAACTGCCTGCCTGATCTTGTTATGTACATAAAAGATAAAAGAAATCTGAGAGAACAAGACAGACAAATCTCACTTGAATAGGAACTCTAAACATTTGCCGAGGTATCAGTTCCTTGAGTTTGTGAGTAAGTGCCCTGCCAACAGCATATGCCTAGAAAAAAATATTTCACCAATCAGATTGCCTCGAGAAGCTATTCCATAATAACTATAGGTCTATGGATACAAGTTACTTTTTCGAAAATGAAATTAGCACTTGACCAGAGAGAAAAAAGCTCAAACTAATGGTTACATCTGAGTACAAAGGAAAGATAATATGTGATAAATCATTAATTAGCACAATTGTATCATTGACAATAAGTATGATCAAATACTCAGACACAAGTAGATTCCTGAAATGTATCTATTGTTTACAGTTTGCCATAAGTACAGAATCAATGTATTTACATTGATTCTGTACTTATGGCAAACTGTAAACAATAGATACATTTGTGTCTGTGGTCTGGATAGATGTTTATCTTTTTTTTTGAGACATAAATACAGCAGGGGAGCCCCCCCACTGTATGGATAGATGTTTATCACGTCATAAATGAATTGTATCATACTATTTCTATTGATCGTTTGGCCTTGGATAAGAAACAATGGTATATGTTCACATCGCTGTTATTTCTGAACTGCATAAGTTATATGTGTTGTTGTTGTATAAGTTATATGTGTAGATAACAACTAAAATGAAGCACCTTATCTCTGTGTACAATTGTTGACAACGCCTCGACAGGATCCCCGTTGATTTGTATATCTAGCTTTACTAGTTGACTTTCTCTGTACCTGTAGAGAAACATATCTCAGCTAACTGTTTCACAAAGGACTACATGGGCGCTACCAAAAGGCTGAAACTGCAGAGAAACAAGAGAATAGCAACAATGCGTACCCGATAAGTGAATATTCCATGCTAGCATATCCTTTACTTCGTGATTTCAGTTGATCAAAGAAATCTCCAACCATCTGCATAGTGCATACACAAATGTCCACTAAGCAATAGGAATTTTTTTTCTTCAACTCCTTCATACATTCTACAGGTATATTAGCATCAATGAAATACAACAGCTGAAGGAATATGTTTTGCAAGATACATCATTGTTTAATAATGTATGATAGAATGAAACAGCGGAAGTATCTTTTTCATAGCCAGGCTCAAGAGAAACAAACATTACAGAAGCAGCAAAGAGATGCAACATGCATGCTTAATGCTGAGACATATAATGCAGTATCAGGTTGCTGCGGGATGAACGTAACAGTGATGATGATGCATTTCGTATAGTCATTTATGGCGTAGAAATATTTCAGACAGACTAAAAACTGTTGAAAATAACTATATCGTCTGTTTCTGAAACACTTTGTTCTGTATATTTTGCAGATGCATTAAGGAATGCATCTAATTACTTCTACAAGCTTTTTTAATCTTCAATTTACTGCAAAGAAAATAGCCCCGTTTCACACCTCTGCTAGTGGTAGCTCATAAATAAGTTTGGCCCTGCTTTCTGTGATGAAGTTCATTTCCTTGAATTCACCTCTTCTATCTTGAGCCAGCTCCATTATTGAACCAATATAATCCTTCGGTGTAAGCATTTCAATCTGTAAAGGGGAAAAAGGAAGACACCAAAAACAATAATCAGGCCTGTGCAGGATACTACTCCTAAAGTTCAGTAATACAGATACAACCTTCACATATGGTTCTTCTATAGACCTCCGCTTCCCGGGCTCCGGAAGCAAGGATGGATTCGAACATTCAACCTATATGACATCTGTAAGCAATCATTTTTTTTCACATGCAAATAAAACTGACTTGTTTCTGGTTAAGAAAAGTCAGATATTTTTGTCCCAATGCAAATTTACGCACACTTGGATGGTTTAGCTTAGTTGCTCGCAACATGCACCATATAAGAACTTTTGGTAAAAACACTAGGAGTGGCTGCAAATGCTATAACATGTCATCTGAAATGATAACAGTTGGTCTCTTAAGACCTACATTTCCCCCCTGACTGTACCAGTGACTGTTTTAATAGACAACAAACTTTTCCTGTAGTGCGCAAGTAGAAACTTAGGCACCTCTGTGCAGTACCACTATTTCATTAGTTGTGCAAGTAACAAGTACAGGTGGTTTCCATAAATTAATTCTCCATAGTGAAGTTCCTCAAATATATCCATATTTCCTTAGTGTGACAACAGGACGTCCTTTAATGAGGATTTAAGATGGAAATATGGAATATGTCGTGTTTAAGGTCATTTGAACAGACTTGGCAAAACTTGTTGATTATATGATTTTGGATACAGCTTAAGTTCTTGCACCTCCAACAGATGTACTGATTTGAACAATAGGAGTTATGGCCATATAACTATTATTCTGTTAAGCAATGTTGATTCCAGGAAAAGACAAGAGAGTTCAAGATCATAAAAGACTTACGGTTTCACCATCAGCACAGTTCACACGGTATACCACACTTGGTGCAGTAATTATTAAGTTCAAGTTGTACTCCCTCTCGAGCCTTTCCTGAAAATAGAAAAAACATATTGTAGAAATTTCAAGCCATAGTGGTTTTAATATGAACTACACTGCCATGAACTAAGTAGATTGTAAAAACCTGAACAATTTCCATATGGAGAAGACCAAGGAATCCACATCTGAAGCCAAAGCCCATGGCACTAGAAGATTCCGGTTCAAACTGCATTAATGGCATGGACTTAGAGAAAATGAAGTATCATACAAAATACCCATGCATAAAGAACATTCAATATTACAGAATCCAAATGAGAACAAACTTGTTTTGTTTTTGTTATTATATACGTCTTTTATCAGTCACTATTATGTATGGCTTTAATGACATTGCTTTTACTGCATACATTTTTGTAAAATGAGATGAAGTACTGTGGTGTTTCTTGGCGGTTAGAATGGAACATTGGTCTGATATTCATAACTGAAGGTACTGGATTTGAATTTATTGATCAGCATTCTTGTTCATATTTTAACACAAAAATTGGTAAACCATCAGGAGACGACGAGTTTGTCAATTCTATGTTGTTTTTACATTTAATTGGGTATATTGAGTAAAACTATCTTCATATTCAAGTATATCAATAATTCAATATACTGATCTCATGCATCATGTATTCATGTGGCTACTTGTAAACTGAAGACACTGTGGTTAAATTAGTTGTTAGTGGAACTGTTTTGGGGTTTGCCATACCCTTTCCGTTCCAAATTATAGTTCACTTTAGCATTGTCCTAAGTCAAGCTTCTCTAACTTTGATCAAGTTTTTAGAAAAATATATCAACATCTACAGATTTAAACAAATGCACAATCAAGGTATATTTCATGGAAAATTTAATGAAACCAATTTGATATTGTAGATGTTGATACATTTTTCTATAAACTTGGTCAAAATTAGGACAAAGCCAGAGTAGGCTATAATTTGGAATGGAGGGAGTATATTTCATGATATCTGAGCTTGTGCCAACACCATTACGTATGCAAGAATCTTGACGCTGTTGCATTAAGATTTCACTTTATAAACTATATTTGATCAATTTCATTTTAAGTTCACAATATCCATAATTTGGGTCAAGGAAAATATGTGCTAAACTTCAAATGCTAGAAATGAACAAAATGTCTTGACAATACATTCATGACAATATGATGATATAGTTAGGCCAGGAAACCCACCTTTAGGGCAGCATCATTTAGCTGAAGTTTTTCCAGCGCTTCCCGCAACTCCTCAAACCTATTGACAAATACAATGTTTCATACAACTATACCATAACAGAAAAGAACAGGACTCAATATAAAGGGAAGATACAGTACTGATCAGCATCTATAGGGAACAAGCCACAAAAAACCATCGGAGTGGCTTGAGAATATCCTGGCAAAGCATGATCTGCTTTTTTTGAATAATGAGTAATCGTATCACCAACCCTGGCATCTGCTACTGATCTTATAGAAGCAGAGAGATAACCGACCTGTCAAAGAGTGGGCAACTGATCAAGATACAAAGAGAATGATTTAAATGAATGCACGATGAAGATTGAAGAAAAACTTCTGATTGCTGATAATTCTATACAGTTATAAGTTTATAAAGGCCTGGTTTAATTGTTCCAATTGCAACAGTTAATTTTGTAATCTGGTATGGTTAGTACATGGTAACTGTGTTATTTATGAGGAATCATAGCTAACAATAGTTGAAAATAATATGTTAGAGAAAAAAATAGTTGGCTGAAATAGTCGAATAGGCAGTTGAACAATATCCTTGAGGAAATGAAATCAGAGAGCCAAAAAATTAATATCTTCTTCAAAGGATTATAATTGATGTAAGACATCACAGCATAAAGGTTACCTCGCCAGCATATAGTTCGTCAACTTGCATCTGATTTGGGGATAGTACACCAATTTCATCAGCAACATATTCCTGTTAAATGGACAACAAGCTTAGCATGACGTTTTACCCACGGTATACACAATGATTATGAAGATTGAAGAAGATGGGGTAGAATGGAAACTAATTTAGATGATGAGAAATACCTAAAGTGGCATACAAATAAATTACTAGGAGGGAGCTTTGGATGGTGTTTTACCAGTGGTACTTTAGGAAGTAATTTTTCAAATAAAAAGTATTGCAGCAATAGAAAGCACATTAAGTTTCCAGGTAAGGTTTATGTTTGGTTTTGATTACCTTTCCATTGGCCATAAAACATATCTTGTCCCCTTTCTTTATACTGCCGTCAATAACACGGAAGTACACAATTACACCTCTGTATGGATCGTAATAGCTGCAACCAGAAAGACAACATATAACAATAGCTCAGATACATGTAGAGCATTAAATAGCCAATTCTAAAGAGCTCAAGTACTTAAAGGGAACCTGTCAAATATAAGAGCCCTGAGAGGATCTTTTGCCGTATCTTTCGGTGGGGGGATTTTGGTCACAAGGGCATCTAGTATTTCAGTGATGCCTATGCCTTCCTACACAAAAGAACAACAAAAAAGAAGTTAATATGAAGATTATATCTGTTCATAAAGGGGGCACGATATGTTCTATCTGCAGCTACCAGCTTATGTAAGTAAATCTGTAGAAAAAAAAGGAAAAGGAAACAAAAACTAACCTTTGCTGAACACCGAACTGCATCACGGCAGTCCAATCCAATTATCTGGTAACAATAAAGACAAGGATGAATTTTTAGTTCTAAGAAAAAAATGGGGCATAACTTTTAAGTAGGAAATGGAAGGAACTGTTGGCCAAAGAACGTAGAGGACAAGTCTAAGATAGGGGTGGTGCTTTCGGAAATACCTCTTCAATTTCCTGTGCGACACGGTCAGGTTCAGCACCAGGAAGATCTATTTTATTTAGAACCTAAACTAGAGGACAAAGTCATTGCCAAACAGAAAACAAAAGGAGAATAGATAGCTGGATATCATAGTTTTTTTTTTTTTTTGCTATTTCAGTTTAATAAGGGAAATCAAACAATTAAAGCTTAAATCTATTTTTTTTTTACGAAGCAACACGAGCAAACTTAAGCAAGTTGTTATCCATGTTACAGAATGATTTTCACATTAGCTGTCATCATTAGTTCATATATTACTCAGTTTGCATCCAGATCAAATAAGGTAAAAGGGCAATAGCAAGAAGGAAAACTAGTATTTCAAAGACTCGGATGAAGTCCAATGTATAGGGATTTGGCAATGAAATGAAAACAATTGTAAAAAATGAAAATAGGAACAACAGTTTGTACACAGGAAATGGGGTAGAACAAACCGGTATGATTTCGAGGTTGTTTTCCAATGCAAGATATACATTCGCTAACGTCTGAGCTTCAACACCCTGCATGAAGCCATCATACATCTTTCACTTTGCAGCAAATGTGTATTGGAAGCCAGCGAAATCATTGGCTAGATTCTGTGCATTGGCATGCAGAAGACAAATATATTCAGATATATAGCTATTGAAACTTACAGGAAGGAAATATATATTGCACCTGAGAAGCGTCAACAACAAGAAGTGCGCCCTCACAGGCAGCAAGAGAGCGGGAAACCTAGCATCCAATCAGATAGTTCCATAGATGTTTAAATCAACTCCCAATATTGAAAATGGAAGTATAAAATTTACCATAGTACTACCATATACATTCCAAAAGGTTATAGTTTTGTATATGGGTACCTCATATGAGAAATCGACATGCCCTGGTGTATCAATTAAATTCAGGCAATAAGGCTCATTATTCATGACGTAGCGCATCCGAGCCGCCTAAAAAACAAATTATTAGAACAGGTGCAAACATATCAAAACACCAAATACGAATAATGTAATGGGAGAACTCATCCAGTAAGAGCTATGTACAAGCAAATGGCAGCTCAAACTAACAAAAACACAAGAAAACTGTCCCTATATAGCAACTAGTAATTTCAAGAGTTTTCCCCGATTGGTCAAGATAGAGATGGTTAAATGATCGTAATTAACCGGTTAAAGGTTATAGTTTTGTACATGGGTACCTGCAATTTGATAGTGATCCCTCTCTCCCTCTCCAGGTCCATATTATCCAGAAACTGCTCCTTCATCTCCCTCTTCTGCACCGTGCCGGTAAGCTCTAGCAACTTATCTGCCAGCGTGGACTTGCCGTGGTCGATGTGCGCGATGATGCAGAAGTTCCTGATATTCGAAATGGGCACCTAGCAGGACAAACGCGCTGAATCAACACGCTAACGAGCACCAGCACGGCGCGATAGTAACAGTAACATTGCTTGAGGCTTACTGGCTTAGGTGACCAATCACCAATGTATACATACACGATTATATAAATAAAACAGGACTAACGAGCAAGGACGGACTGGCGGCTACCTTCTGGAGGCGGTCCTGGCCGGCGTCGGTGGTGGAAGGAGCAGCAGGCGCGGGGGCCGCGAGGCAGAGGACGCGGCCGCGGGGCGCGGAGTAGAGACCGCGCGGACGGGAAGGACCGCAACCGAGAGCAGGGGCTTGTCGCCGGCGTCCCGGCGCGGGGAGCAACGGCCGCGGCGCGAGGACGGCGAGGCCGGAGGCGGTGGCGGTGGCCATGAGAGGTGGAGGAGCGCTGGAGCCTGCGGGCCGCAGAGGTTTCGCTTGCCTCGCCGCGCGCTCTATCCACAGGCAGACGCAGTGGAGATTTTGGGCCCACTCCAGTAACCGTTGCAACCGACCCGAGCCCGAGTCGAGACAGCCCACCAGGACTAGCAGTCGAACGCGGGCGTCTTTTTCAACTGGAGCTTTAAATTCCACTCAAAAAAACAAAAACTGGAGCTTTAAATCTCTATATGACCATAGACGTCGCTTAATTTTAGAGGCTTTAGAATTTAGATCGACTTAATTCAATTTTCATTTGCTATCAGGCCGCCTGCCTCTTCCACATCGGCACGGCGCCCATCTATACCAGGGCGCCCGAAAGACTTGCCACCGCCTCTTCCACGACAATAGCGCGCGCCCTGTGCCTCCTCCACGCGTCAGGCCCGCGCCTGCCCGCCCTCATGGACACTAACGCTGGCGGTCTATATTTGCAACATGAAACACTTGAAATGCAACGTACTTCTGGAAGCAGATGAAACATTTGGGACATGTGCTTACAACATGCGTGTGAAACATATGCAACATCCAGATAAAATAATTGCAACACGAAAAAACACTTACTGCAACATAAAACTGAAACAGCTGAAACATTTAGAACATACTGTTGCAACATATATGTGAAACATATGCAACATCTAGATAAAAAAGGAATGCAACATACTCCTGAAAACAGATGAAACATTTTGAACAAACGCTTACAACATACTTCTGAAACACTTGAAACATATGCAACATGTGCAACATCCCCCGATCTGCTTTTGCAACATCTATAAGAAACAACTACATCATATACCACTGAAACACCTGAAACATACATTTGCAACATATGGTAGGGGAAGCCTAGGCTGGGCTGGTCGATTCCAGTCGTCGGGGTCGGAGCTGGCGGCAAGCGGCGGCGCACGAGCACCACCGCCACCAGTACCGGGCTTGGCTCGGCAACGACGATGAGGGATGGGGGCGAGGAGAACCATGACCGCCGGGTGGGGGGAGCTCGGTCGACAGGGTGAGAGAGGGCACCGCCGGGGGTGGGCTAGGCACCACATGGGAGTGGAGAGGCGCCCACTCCCATGCAACACCACCGCACCACCTCCATGGATCTCGTCGGGGTAGGGAAGACAGCCACCGGATCTACGGGCGTTGGGGGCTCCTGAAAGGTTCTTGTTTGGTTTTGGTAATTAAGTGACAACCTAGGTGAACTAATTATGTTTAATATGAGATACACAGGTGATTAGTCCACAGGTACAGGTGTGTGAGCAACATATGCCATAGAGGTGAAATGGCTTGGAGATGTTGCCAAGCTTACACATGTGATGAAGTAGCTTATTGCATATGAGACATGACATTGAGTCATGTGACTAAGGTGGAGAAGATTGAGACAAGACTTGGCTTGATGGACCGGTTGCAAGCGTGAAGGGCAAGTTGGAGGCTTTGGAGCGATAGACCGCGTGGCAATGAAGCTTGAGCAAGACTTGGCGCCGTTGGATGAAGGCAACGGTGAAAAGCAAGTGAGGTCAAGATCGATGAACCAACAAGGTCACGTGATGATATGAAGTGGATCATATCATTTGGTGATTGGTTGGTGCATGTGTTGCATCAACGATGGAGGAGACGAAATGAAATGCGCAAGGCAAAGGTATAACCTAGGATATTTCATTTCACCGGTCATAGGTGTGTAGAGAAGTTGATGACCGGGTTTAGGATAGATAGTCATACTATTAAGAGGAGCAAACTTGTTTGCATATCGGTCATCTAAGT
The DNA here is from genome assembly GCA_904845875.1 of Miscanthus lutarioriparius. NCBI lineage: Eukaryota > Viridiplantae > Streptophyta > Magnoliopsida > Poales > Poaceae > Miscanthus > Miscanthus lutarioriparius. The sequence continues at coordinate 81,727,007 of CAJGYO010000008.1, read as the reverse complement.
GCCACTTGAGCGATCTAACCTTGCATACGTGTTAGGATCAAGTGGCGTGGTGAATTGAGTGACTAATCCTTTGAGAAATGTTTGTGAAAAGCTAACACACGTGCACAAGTTGGTGATCACTTGGAGGTGTTAGCACTTTTGCAAGGGTGAAGAAGTTGGTGAAGAAAAGAAGATGAAACTAGGCTCGGGGTGCTACCTGGGTGGCATCGCCACCCCTATGGCGGTGCCTGACTGGTCTTGACCGAGGAGTGTCGGGGCTGGCACTATCGTGCCTTGTCCGGTGGCACCGCCACCCCTAGGGTGGTGCCCACCTAGCCCCAATTTAGAGCAGCATCAGTGGAGGTGGTCACCGCTGCTAATGGTGTACACCGCCATGTGCAGGGCAGTGCACCGCCGAGTGCTGTTCGGTGCCACCGCCATGTTTTTCCTAAGGCTTGCTGTTTTGGTGGTAGAGCGAGGGGGTCACCGCCATGGTGACGGCGGTGCACCGCCCTAAAATTCCAGAGAGTGGGGACTTCGTGAGGTTGGCCTGGGTGGTCAACGCCACCCCTGTCCGGTGACCAACGGCTAGAATTCGACCGTTTGGAGGGACACCACCGTGTCCGGTGCCAGGCACCGCCGTGTTTGGTGCCCTCACAGAAACCAGCAGCTTTCCTCCAACAGCTCTATTTGGCTTGGGGGCTATGAATAGAGGTGGAGCTCGGGCTTGGCTGAGGTTGAGCACCTTAGGGATGTGTTGCCCTTGTGTGTGCTTGGTTTGAGAAGCCTCTAACTCACTTGTGTTTGCAAGAAGTGTGAATCCATTACGAGTGAGTGATACTAGTGCGTTGTATCATGAGGTTGCATCGAGTGGCACTAGGTGATCGAGTTACAAGCCAGTAGTGCTTGTTACTCTTGGAGGTTGCCACCTCCGAGATGGCTTGGTGGTGGTCTCCATTGAAGCACGCAAAGAAGATTGTACGGTGCTCTAGAGAAGTGATTGTGTCGGGTATCGATATTAGGGATACCCAAAGCAAGGAAGTTAACGCCCACGCTGACTTCCCCAGATGGCTCGAGATGTATTAAAAGGTTTCGCCTGACCCTAAGGCCGTAGGCTCCATCTTGCCCGACCTCAAGGCCACGGGCTCTATCTCGCCCGACCCCTTGGGTGCGGGCTCCGTCTCACCCGACCCCAAGGATGCGGGTTTCATCTCGCCCAAGGCCACATGCTTCGTCTCACCTGACCTCGAGGCCGCTGGCTCCGTCTTGCCCGACCTCGAGGCCGCGGGCTCCATCTCGCCCGACCCCTTGGGTGTGGGCTCTGTTTCGCCTGACCCCAAGGATGCGGTTTCTGTCTCACCCAAGGTCGTGGGCTCCGTCTCATCCGACCTCGAGGACGCAGGTTCTGTCTCATCCGACGGGGACCCATACCGCCGCCAACCACTCCAGGTCCAAGCGTATAGGCTTGGGTCAAAACTCTGATGCCAGGGAAGAGGCTGGCATGCCTCGATGTAACCCATGGCCATGATGGGCCATAGCTAGGGATTCACATCAAGAACGATGTCGGGCGTGCCAGTGCTGTTCTGCCTAATCCTCGTACGGACGCTGACAGACGCATCAGTTCACCACGACATCCGCCGGGACAGAGTGGAACGCCATGACCGGCAGATGATGCCTGCGCATGGAGCCAGTGACAAACAGGGCTGTAACATGGAGCCGTCCCTGTTGATATCTACAGGATTGGTGGGACCCGCATGAAGGAGAAGAAGGACCCGGCTACCCTGGAAGCCTTCTTTTCTCTCTCGTTCTTCTTATTTTCCTCCTCTGTAACCCGTGCTTTCTCTTCACCTATAAAAGGGGAAGCTTGGTGCCCCATGAAAGGTGGGATCTAGAACACGAGCATGACACACGCACAGGGCTGAGCGGCAAGCGAGCTCTCAGCACCCGTTCACTCCTTCTACTAGAGACTTAGGATCCACTCCCTCTCTCGCCTGTTTATAACCCCTACTACAAACTAAGTGCTGGTAACACAAGCAGCAGCGAACTAGACGTAGGGACGTTCCGCCCAAACCAGTATAAGCCCTTGTGTCCTTCGAGCACACCATCCGAGCCAGACGCGCAAATACAAATTTACTCGTCGGTGGTCCGAAAACACTGACGATTGGCGCGCCAGGTAGGGGCGTTTTGCGTGTCTTGACGTCCACATCAGGCCTCGGATGGCTAGTCACGGCGTCAGCTGGGTCCCAGGTGCGCACGTGCACTTTGGGAACCTAGACTTCATCATTACGACAGAGGGAGAGTTGGCGTAGGTTCCCACCACCGTCCAGCCTCTCCACTCCACCGGCCTCGACGCGATCGCCGAGGCGCTTGAGGAGCTGTAGCTGCATGCACCGGAGGCCCACGCCCCTAGGAGCGACCAGCTCCTCAGCTTCGATTACGGGAGGCTAGAGCGCTAGCTCGGCGCCTTCCTGGGACCCCGACTATCTCGAGAGGACCTGCACCACCTCACCTTCTTGTTCGCCAACGTCATGACGCAGCTTGCTAGAGGAGAGTCATTCTCCCCAGAATACCTCATCCAGAGTGCCCCGATAGCGCTCCCATTCGGTCTGCGCAACACCGCGGAGACCATTGGCCACCTTGTGGCGCAGCGTATGCCCCCATCCCCTATGAACAACGAGTTCGTGGGGATTACCAAATACGTCGCGGAATCTTTCCACGACCTTCTCGCGGGAGAATCAGAGTCGTCCTCTGACTCTGACTCTGACTCCAGCAGGGGGCGCCATCACCCCTCGCGAGAATGTTTCATGGCAGGTAGCTCCGAGGGATACATCAAAAGCATCCATGAGGGAGGGCTACCCCAACAATGACCTCGACAATGGGGTCGAGGGGGATGCAAGGCCCCCACCTTGCCTGCGGGTAGAGCAGCTGAGGGCGCAGCACCAAGAGCTCAAAGAAGCACGACTCCAGCTCAAGTAGGAACAAGCGGAGCTCGAGCGAGAGATCGAGCGCCACGGAGACGGTGGGCGTGCACATGTTGTGGCCCGCGATGTGAATCGGAGGATCATCGAGGACAACGAAGCCCTCCCATACTTCACTCGGGCAAGCCAGAACATCGTTGCCATGGTGGCCTTGCTCTAGGGGCTTCCAGAGCCCGCGACACCTGAGGATCGTTAGGCCCATCACGAGATTCGTACACTACTCGAGCGTGCGGTGGCACAGTAGGCCAAAAGCTCACTGTCCCGACGATGCGAGCTCGATGCCAGCCAGCGTGCGCTCTCAGAGTGACCCGACAGGGACGTGTCAGTCCATCAGGCGCAGCGAGGCGGCAGGCCATGCGCCGTGGCCCCGGTGCATGAGTGTCTTGGCCTCCACTGTGACACGCACAACACCCTGGATGCCCGCAGGCGTGCCTACGGCAATGAGAGGGAGGAGGCTAGCCGCGACTACCATCCTCGTCGTGGCGGACGCTACAACAGCGGCGAGGACCGAAGCCTGAGCCCTGACTTATTAGGACCTCAGGCCTTTGGCCGATATGTAACACCCTAGGTGTTAGGCTTGCATAATTTGACTTGCATTGCATGAGCATAAGCATCAAGCATTCATATATAAGCTTTTACATGTGAAACATATGATTGAAACATATGAAACATGCTTTGTTATTTTATGTTTCCTTTGTGTATGCTTCTGATCATGTGTGAATAAGTGTAAGTGGTTGATGTTAGTCACTAAAACACCTTAGCTACACTTAGGATGACTAATGAAACAATGTTCATGTAGGTCACTTTGTCTAATTAAGCTCCTAAGTAATGATATGCATGTTGACCTAGGAAGTAAAATATGTAACCAATGTATGAAATGCTTGTGTGACCCTAGGAATACATTAAACATGTTTAGAATAGCATAAGGAACAACTTTGGTATTCATGACTAGGGCTAGTTTGGTCACTAAGTCATAGTTCTAGTGTAAGCCATCATTTGAATGTAGTATGTTTGACCTAGTTTGAATTATGTCATAGAGACTTTGCATGGATGTGTTTACTAAAGCAAATTTGTAGTATTTGAGTAGAGCAACAACTTTTATTTTTGGGTCATGAGCTAATTCAGTGCATAGCTTGGTCTTTTTGAGCTCACAAAAATCTACATTTCACTGTTTTTCAACACTTAGAAATTTTTCTAAGTCTTGGCGCGTTTACAGTTTGATTGGCCTGACTTTGGGATGATTTTACTCTTTGCTCATTGAGAATTAGACTATGGTCTTTTAAGAGAAATTGTAGATGATATGTAGGGCTACCACTTTTGTTAAGATTGTTTGCACTTATGAGCTACGGATTAGGAGATTTATCGTCGCCAAAACTCGCCGTCAGGCCGGACGCGAGGCTCTGATGACCAAATCAGGCCGGCCATCAGTGGCCAATCGGCTCAGGTCTTGGCTGTCGTGTGGAGGCCACGCGTCGCTGATGGCCTGACCAGCCAGGCCACGTCGAGCCGCAGCGCTCCACTTCACGCCCTACACTCGCTCGCTCTCCCATGCGCTATCATTTCCCCTGCCTTCTTTCTCCTTCGCTCTCGCCTCCGTCCGCAGCAGCAGCCGTAGCGCTGAGCTCGCCATCGTCGCCCTTGCCGGCCCATAGCTTGCACCACATCACTTCTCCGCCACCGTAGCAGCTTCATTGTGATCCTACCGTCTCACCACGCCTGCATTGCTCGCTAGCCGTGCACGGTAAGGCCTCCGTGTCACGTTTGGCCTCACCGCTGTTTTGCTGCCGTGTCCCGTCGCCGTGGCCAGGCCATCTCCGACCACCACGGGTCACGCTAGTAGGTGCGCTAGCATCGCCGTAGACTGTAGAAGCTTGGTCGAACCCTCGATTGAGCTATCTCAGCCAGCTCCAGCGCCTCGCCGTCGACCCGCTCCACCGCCGCACCGCCATGAACACCGACGTCGTCGTTAGCTCCGACAATAGCTCCTACCAGCTAGCTCAGTGGGTGCAGGATGTCATGGGGATTACTATAGTACCGGCGCCATCGCCGGAGAAGCTCGCCTTCGGCGAACTCCGACCGTCCCACGTTGTTGCTCTATTTCGTGTCGCTGACACGCGGGCCCGTCTGATTCGTGGACCCCTGCTGTCAGCGGCTTAGTTTGAAAAGCTAGTTCATTTATTTTTAGATTTGCATGCAACTTTGAAAAGTCATAAGTGCAGTTCTAGAGGTCCAATTCTTGTGAACCAAATTTTGTTGTGATCCTCATGAAGTGTAGCGTTTTGTAAAAAAATGAAATGTACAGTTTTGATATTTTTCTTGGTGATTAAAATGTATTTGAATAAGTGTTTTTGAATGTTAGTAAACTTGTAGATTAGATATCTTAAACTAGAAAAATGATAAAATTGTGATTCCAATTTTTTTGGTCTTATGTTGACATACTCTAGGTAGGAAAAATATTAAACTTGCAGTAAACTTGATTGAGATATGATCTTTCTATTTATCTATTAATAAATGGCATTTTCTGAAAAAAATTGTAGGGATAAAAATATGTAACATATTGATATGCAAATTTTTGTACAATAGTATGGCACTAGTATAAAGCTAGAAAAAATATAGAATCTGTTGTTTGACACTTTTCTATAGGGTTAACTATTTTTGCTAAAATAACCCTTGCTAGCTTGTCATTTTTGCATAGGATGTTATACATGTCCAAATGGTATGAAATTTTCACCGTAGCCTATTGTGAGCACTAGAAAACTACTGTAATTTTATGAGAATTTATTGTGCACATTTGGTGTATATTTGTTATTTTCTATAATTATTTAATTCAATTAATAAAGACATTTAAGTAATTAAATTGTGATTGACCATGATGTTTTCTATGGTGCTTGTGATGCATAGTAACTGTTAATGTCCATAGTAAGACTTAGAAGTAATTGGTTGTATGCAACTAATTAATTGTTACTTTGTAATTCCAATAGATGGTTGCATGTATAGTTTTGGTTGTGTGGATGATTTTATGTTGATAATAACCTTTTCTGTAAAACTTGTTAATATCAAAGTTGTAGATAACTTACTAATCTATCTTGTGTTAAATTTTCATAGTCATAGCCCTTAGGGTTTAAGATTTTGGCTGTTAGAAGTTTGTTGTCCTAATTGTTTACTTTTTGGATAGATTTGTTTGACTAAATTGTTTAACCTAGATAACTATTGAATCACCTTAAGAGTATTAAACAAAAGTTGTAGACAATTTCATAAGCTTTCTAGAATGTCTACAACCATATGATTTCAATGTATATAACTTCAGTTATGGTTAAAACAAGTTGCTGTTGTTTTATAGTTCGGGAAATAAATGGTAGAAATATTTGCTTAAGTAATAGAGAAGAGATATGCACCTACTCAGTAAAATAGGATGCACTTGTTATTACTTTGGCACCATGCTATTGAAAATACTTACAAGGATGCATTCATCACTTCTTATCATATTATACGTGTTGTCACACATGCATTCGTAATATCTTATTCCATGATCATGCATATAGGATCGACCGAGAAGATAATGTTGCTGGAATTCAACGAAGAAGAGGAAGGGGATCAGCAGGAGAATCCTCAAGCTGCAGCTCCAGAAGAAGAGGAGCAGACTCTAGAAGAGCTCTCTGAGTGCCCTGATCACCGCCCCACCTCCTTTCTCAAAGGCAACCCCCGGAGCATTCTAAGTCTCCCAGTGTTTTACAAAATACTACTTGAGTCATTTATGATTGATGCATTAGGTTATAAGAGTTGACTAGAAACACTTGATGTATGGAACTACCTTGTCTAGATATATACCCCTTTAACCCTGTGTAGGTCTAGGATCGAATATATGCTTAGCCCTGCTTAGAACGGTAGAAGTCGGGTGATTTTCTATCACCTGTGAGATATAGGTGGATACCAAAGCACGGTTGGCTATATTTGCTAGCGTAGAAAAGAACCATGGGGTAATGTAAAAGGAGGCCAGGCGAAGCCTATGTGTGGATTGGCTCATGTGATTCCATCTATGCCGATTAAGGACCGTACCGTTGTTGACGCTGTTTGACAAGATTGAACGCATGCCTATCATTTAGCTGGCCAGGTAACTCATTCCGAACACAAAGCTGAGTAGGTCAACTCAAGCCGGGCCCTGCTCTGTAAGAGTGCGTACTCTGGATGGTAGTAAGGATGTACGGGGAGTCAGGCGTGAGCCCAAGGGCAGGGTAGTCCAGATCATCCTGGCAGCTAGTTGTCCCTGATTATGCGGCGCTAGGCAAACCCGCGAAATATGTACTTGAGTTGTACCAAAGGTGACCTAAGGTGACCGTTGATCTGGTCTGCCTAGGTTTGTGTTAGGAATAAATTCCCAGCTGGTTGAAATCGATTCAAATCGTAGTCTCTCCCGGATAGTGAGAAACTTGGCTAGTCCCAACATCGTAGTAATTGTATTATGGAATATGATGGTTTGGATAAATATGGAATTACTATACCTGTTATGGTTACTATTGTATGCTCTTAAAATGATATACCACATATTTGGCACATGATAGTTGCTAATCTAGAGATGAATAGTTATAATTAACTAGATGACGTAAATACAACAGTATAACTGAGTTAATCGCTTTTCATGCAAAAATGTTGTCAAGCTACCTCCACTTATAAAGCATTGCATAATCCTTGGAGTCAATTCATTTCTGGTTTATGACGGGTAAGTCTAGCTGAGTACCTTCTTGTACTCATGGTTTTATTTCCATTGTTGCAGATGGTACCGTCTATCACGGATATTGCAAGAATTGCTTCTATCCCGCCGTGGATGAGGAGTGAGCCTTGGGCAGGCATCTTTAATAATCCTTCTATATGCTTTTGTGGATGGTGATCATGTGTTGGCACTGTATTTGAACTATGTGACAAATGTTAGTTTCAAACTTAATTTGCTTCCGCTACTATCTATCAAACTTGGTTTGTAATAACTCTATTTCGTACTCTGATGAAGGATCTGTATCTATGAACTTTATGTAATGTGTGACATGTATGTTGAATCATGTACGATCTTGGTTGTATGTGGATCATTTATCAAGACTCGTCGTGGTACTCGATGGACTACTGGATTTATATGGGCTCAAGTATGACAGTGCGACCGCTTGCGGGCCGCCATTGTACTTGTGCTCTTATAAATTGGTCGGTTCTGTGACACGACACATCCTCAACGCTGTCTTCCCATCGTAGTATCGACCTATGGCTCAAGGATTATCGGCTTGCTTGCCAAGCCGGTGGAGCGGATAGTGACAATTTCATTATCCGCAACCTTTCATTGTTCCTGGCCGATTCGGCGTGAACATGATTGGAACACCTTCTGCCCAATAGAATCCAAAGTTGGGCGAACCTAAAAGAGATCTTTGTGGGAAACTTTCAGGGCACATATGCGTGCCCTGGGAACCCATGGGATCTCAAAAACTACTGACACAAGTCCGGGGAAACTCTTCGTGGGTACATCCAACGCTTCTCCCGGTAGTGCAACGAGCTATCCAACATCGCCGACGCCAACGTCATAGGAGTTTTCCTATCGGGGACCACCTACGAGTCCCTAGTTTATAAGCTAGGACGTAAGGGCTTGCAAGCCACCAAGGAGCTCCTCGATATCACCACCAGCCATGCCTCGGACGAGGAGGCGATCGGGGCGATGTTCGACCGCCCCAAGGGCAAGGCAAAGTCGGACAAGGATGCCAGCGAAGGCGCCTCCAACCGCCCCAACAAGAAGAAGAACAAGCAGCGGCACGAGGGCTCACTCGTGGCCACTACCGACTGCAAGGGGGGGTCGGAAGCCCACCGAGGGTACCCCGGACCACTTTGAGAAGCTACTCAAAGGGCCACGCCCGAACCATTCTTTCCCCGTCAAGCACCTGTATAAGGACTGCATCCTCATGAAGCGGTTCTTATCTAGAGGCTCCAACAAAGGGGAGCATAGGAAGGAGCCCAAGCCGGCCGTAGACGACGCCGAGGGGAAGGGCGGTGGATTTTCAATGTTGGATGGCTGACTCATGAACTTTGGAGGGTCGGCGGCCTATGACTCCAAGCATCGCTAGAAGCTTGCGTGCCACGAGGTCTCTACAGCTGAGTCGGCCATGCCTTCCTTTCTCCGATGGTCGGAGTCTGCCATAACCTTTGATCGGACCGACCACTTGGAAAGCGTCCCGCAACCAGGAAGATACCCGCTCATGGTTGACCCGATCATCGGCACAAAACAGTTCACCAAGGTGCTGATGGATGGAGGCAGCAGCCTTAACATCATGTACGCTGAAATACTCGATGCCATGGGCATCGACCGATCGCACATTCAGCCGACCAGGGCACCTTTCCATGGCATCGTGCCTGGAAAGCAGGCCATGACACTTGGGCAGATCGATCTGCCCGTAACCTTCGGGAATCCGACCAATTATAGGACGGAGACCCTTACCTTCGAGGTGGTCGGGTTCCACGGGACCTACCACGCCATCCTAGCACATCCATGCTATATGAAGTTCATGGCCGTCCCCAACTACACCTATCTAAAGTTGAAGATGTTGGGTCCATGTAGGGTCATCACCATCGACACCTCCTTCCAGCGCGCCTACGAGTACGAGGTCGAGTGTTACGAACACGCCGCGGCAATTGTCGCCTCCAAAGAGCTTGCGGCCATCAGGGAGGAGGTCATCGAAGAAGCGCCCGACCCCAAGCGGTCGGTCGGGTCTTTTGAGCCTGTAGAGGGCACCAAGGAGGTCCTCATAGACCCCCAATGGCTCTGAGGGCAAAGTGGTGCGCATCGGCACCATGCTTTCCTCTAAATAGGAAAGCGTGCTCGCCGACTTCCTCCACACCAATAGAGACATCTTTGTGTGAAGACCCTCGGACATGCCAGGCATTCCAAAAGAAGTCGTTGAGCATGCCTTGAAGATCAGGCCAGGCTCCAAGCCGGTGAAGCAGTGCCTACGTTGCTTCGACGAGGAGAAATGCAGGGCCATCGGCGAGGAGATTGCGAAGCTTTTGGCAGCCGGGTTCATCAAGGAAGTATACCACCCCCAGTGGTTAGCCAATCCTGTTCTTGTATGAAAAAAGAGTGGAAAATGAAGAATGTGTATTGACTACACGGGTCTCAACAAAAGCGTGTCCAAAGGATATGTTTCCTTTGCCACGCATAGACCAAGTAGTCAACTCGACCTCAAGGTGCAAAACCCTTTGCTTCCTTGATGCGTACTTCGGGTACCATCAAATCGCGATGAAAGAGTCCGACCAGCTCATGACATCTTTCATCAGCCCATTTAGATCGTTCTGCTATGTCATAATGTCGTTTGGCCTAAAGAACGCGGGGGCTACGTACCAATGCTGCATGCTCAAGTGTTTCGAGGATCTCATCACGCAAACCATCGAGGCCTACGTCGACGACATCATGGTCAAGTCCAAATGGACTAACTAGGTCATAGCCGACCTAGAGCAGACCTTCGTGAAACTCCAAGCAAACGGTATCAAACTCAACCCCGAGAAGTGTATTTTCGGGGCCCCAAGGGGTATGCTGTTGGGTTTTATCGTCTCCAAGCGTGGCATCAAAACTAACCCGGAGAAGATCTCGTCCATCATGAGGATGGGCCCGATCCAGAACATAAAGGGGTATAGCGAGTTACAGGGTGCCTCGCCATGCTCAGCCTCTTTATCTCACACCTCGGCGAATGAGGTCTCCCCCTCTATTAGCTTTTGAAGAAGGCCAACCACTTTGAATGGACGCTCGAGGCCTAGGAGGCACTTGACAAGGTCAAGCAGCTCCTAACGAAGGCCTCGATCCTTATCCCCCAACCGATAAGGAACTACTTCTGCTCTACATTGCGGCCACCACACAAGTGGTCAGCGCCACCCTGGTGGTAGAGTGACAAGAAAAGGGACACACCCTCAAAGTGCAGCATCCCGTGTACTTCATTAGCGAGGTCTTGTCCGATTCCAAGACTCGCTACCCCAAAATCCAGAAACTCTTGTACGCCGTCCTTATCGCCAAGAGGAAGTTGCGTCACTACTTTGAGTCGCCTCTGGTGATAGTCGTGACGTCCTCCCCTCTCGGTGAGGTCGTCCAAAATCGGCATGCCACAGGAAGAATCTTGAAGTGGGCACTCAAGCTAATGGGTCAAGGCATTTCATATGCCCCTCGGACGGCCATCAAGTCCCAAGTGCTAGCTGATTTCGTTGTAGAGTGGACCGAGATCCAAATGTCACCAGTAGTCGTTGACCAAGAGTATTGGATGATGTATTTCGATGGATCGCTGATGAAGAAAGGCGCCGACGTGGGGCTAGTCTTTGTTTTGCCCCTTGGGGTACGCATGAGGTAGATGGTTCGCATCCATTTCCCCTCCTCCAACAATGTGGCTGAGTATAAGGCACTCATCAACGGCCTACGCATCGCCAACAAGTTGGGTATCCGATGGCTTGACGTCCGAGGCGACTCCTAGCTGGTCATCAACCAAGTCATGAAGGAATCAAGCTGCCACAACGGCAAGATGGCTGCATATTGCCGAGAAGTCCACCAGCTGAAGGACAAGTTCGACGGTCTTGAGCTTAATCACATCCTGAGGAGTCTCAACGAGGCAGCCGACACGCTGGTGAAAACAACATCCGACCGAGACCCAGTGCCGACGGGCATCTTCGCCAGCGATCAGTACAAGCCCTCGGTCCGCTACGAGGAGCCAAAATAGACCGGTGATGGGCCGCCTGCCCTGGGCTCAGGGGCTAACCAGCCGGTGGCTCCATCCGACCCTGACATCATGGAGCTTGACGAGGATGCAGTGGCAGAGCCCGATCCTCTGGCCAACTGGAGGACGCCTTACCTCAACTACCTTCTCCATGAGGCGCTGCCGATGGACAAAACGGGGGCACAGCGGCTTGCACGTCGTGCCAAGTCCTTTGTCGTTATTGAGGATGAGCTCTATAGGTGAAGCCACACTGGGATCCTATAGTGCTGCATCCCCATCGAACAAGGGAAGCAATTGCTGAGTGATATCCATAGTGGGGTCTGCGGGCACCATGCTGCACCTAGGACCCTGGTCGGAAATGCGTTCCAACAAGGCTTCTACTGGCAGACCATAGTAGCCGACGCTGAACAGATTGTGTGCACCTGTGAAGGGTGTCAATACTACGCTCGGCAGACCCACTTGCTGGCCCAAGTACTCCAAACAATCCTGATCACGTGGTCGTTCACGGTCTAGGGGCTCGATCTGGTCGGACCTCTCAAGAGGGCGTCCAGGAGCTATACACACTTGGTTGTCATCGTAGACAAGTTTACAAAGTGGATAGAGGCTCAACTGATCTCCGTGATCAAGTCCGAGCAAGCCGTGCTGTTCTTCCTTGACATCGTCCATCGCTTTGGAGTCCCAAACTCCATTATCATGGACAATGGCACGCAGTTCACCAAGAAAAAGTTCCTCTAATTCTACGATGAATACCACATCTGCGTTGAGTGGGCCACCGAGATGCACCCCTGCATGAATGGGTAGGTCGAGCGCGTGAACGGCATGGTCCTACAAGGCCTCAAGTCTAGAATCTTTAACCGGTTGAACAAGTTTGGTAGACGATGGGTCGTAGAGCTTCCCACGGTGCTCTAGAACCTAAGGACGACCCCCAGCCGGGCCACCGACTACACGCCATTCTTCATGGTCTATAGTTTTGAGGCTATCCTCTCGACCGACCTCGATTATGGAGTGCCAAGGGTCAGGGCATACGACGAATAGGGAGCCAAGGCATCCCTTGAGGATGCCATGGACCAGCTAGATGAAGCGTGTGATGTTGCCCTCCTCTGCTCGGTCAAGTACCAGCAAGCATTGCGCCAGTACCACAGCCGTCGAGTGTGGGGTCAGGCCTTCAACGTCGGGGACAGGGTGCTCCGCCTCGTCTAGAGCAACAAGGGCCGCCACAAGCTCTCTCCACCGTGGGAGGGACCGTACGTCGTCGCGGAGGTGCTCCAACCAGGCACCTATAGGCTCAAGACCATCGACGGCGAAGTCTTCGTCAATGCCAAGAACATCGAACAGCTATGTCGCTTTTACCCTTAATTTACGCAGACTTTCTCTTATCGATTTCGCTATCGACTCCTCGATCTTTAGTGACACCCGACCCCAGCAACGGCAAGGGGTCGGGCCTCACTCGGGGGCTGATAAGAGCATATCTATCTAGTAGACATTCTCTATGCTCGACCCTTTCTCATATTAAGATCTAGAAGCAAGGGTTGCAAAAATAAACGCTGAGTAAAACTGGTCGGACCGCAAAAAACCTACGCCCCAGCGGCTATGACGTTTTTGCTCACCAGCGTGATCAGAGTTTTTCACCCCACGCCCCGAGCTTTTTAGCATTAACTACGGAAAGAGTCAGAATGCATTAAAGAGTATATCACCCGATAGACATTCTCTGTGCCCGACCCTTTCGCACGTTAAGATCTAGAAGCAAGGGTTGTAGAAACAAACACTGAGTAAAACTGGTCGGACAGCAAAAACCTACGCCCCAGCGGCTATGGCATTTTTGCTCACCAGCGTGATCAGAGTTTTTTCACCCGCACCCCGAACCTTACAGCCTTAATGACGAAAAGGGTCAAAACACATTAACCTTTTTATACAAAAAGGGGAGAAGAGCTAAAAATCTGTTTGGCCATAACAAAATTTAAGAGCTTGTCCACTTATTAGAAGTTCGCTGCCTGCCTTATCTACCTAACTAATTTTTTGGGGGGTGATCTCATCCTCTATCTTAGTAGGTAAGTCCTATACTAGAGGGTCCACCTCCTTCTCGATGTTGTCTGGCTCAGCGTTGGTGTAGACAAGCATGAGAACCTTCACAGGTAAGGAGGGATACGGGGCTGAAAATGCTCTTACGGCCCATTCAGGCCTAGGAGTTCGAAGGCTGGGCCTCTGATGGGTTCACAGCCGCTCCAGGGCACCCTTAGAGTGGGGGTGGAAAGGGATGGGCCCACCAATGGCCAGTACCTAGGCGCACGAGCGCCGTAGGCATCCTAACCCACGTTCGAGTCTTGGTCGGTTCCCAGTTCATGGTTTTTCCTCGAAGAAAGGCAACGAGCCCTTGGGACCAGTCGAACGGACCCAAGAACTATATGGATTGGCCACTGAGAATCTAGAGTCGGTCACCAGCTGACCCATCCAGGACCCCACGAATGGGAAGCCGGAGCCCCACTCGGACTAGCCCGTTAACAGCTCACCGAGCACCATGTTTCGTCCATCGAGGAAAAACATGGCATGGCTCAGCCCCTTCATTTTATCGAAAAAAACGCTTGAGGGATGATGATCACAAAGGCAAGTTGACCCCTCGACCGGACCCCTACAAAGCATGAGGGCTCGAGGGAAGATGGACTCGCAAGGAGACCGAATGCACGGACGTAGGACAACGGCTCGGATCCTAGGGAGGGGTATGTCTCCTCGATCTTTTGTGAAACCTAACCCCTACAACAGCAAGGGTCAGGCCTCACTCAGGGGCTGATAAGGGTATATATATATCCATTCTAAAACAGTCACCATGCCCGACCCTTTCTCATGTTAAAAACCTAGAGGCAAGGTTTACGGAAACAAACACCGAGTAAAACTGGTCGAACTGCAAGAAACCTACGCCCCAGCGGCTATGACACTCTTGCTTACCAGCGTGATTAGAGTTTTTCATCCACACCTCAAGCTCTACAGTCTTAACAACAGGAACGGTCTGAATGCATTAACCCTTTTTACACATAAAAAGGGAGAAAGAACAAATTTGTTGAACCGAAACAAAAGAACAAGCTTGTTTAAACGAAACAAAAGGGTTGGAACTTGTCCGCTTATTACAAATGCGTCGCCTGACCTACTTGACTAAACTAACCCCTTGGGGGGATGATTTCATCTTCTATCTTGGTAGAAAGGTCATGCACCAGGGGCCACTACCTTCTCGATGTCGTACAGCTCAGCATCGGTATAGACGGGCACGAAGCCTTGGCTCATCTTCGCCAGATCGATGTTCTCGTAATGAGAATGGGCGGTCGCGAACGATTGGTGAACGCCAAAGCGGAGCGCGCCCCTTGCCATATCACGTGCTCGGTCTATGATTCGGGTGCCCAAGTCATGTACCGATCGTGTCAAAAGGCTTACCATGGATTGTAGGGAGAAAGACAGCAAGGGAAACCGGAGACTTACCATTCACGTCCGCCCGAAGCCTGCGCACCTTATCGCGCTACCAGGTCACCTCGGCCTCTAGGCGCCAGACCTCTTTTTGGCACTGACTGACCTCCGCGGTGAGCCCGGTGGCCACGCCCTCAGCTACAACCTTCAGGTCCCTCTCCCCCTAAAGCTCATCCTTGAGGTGGTCGATCCGCTACTGAGCGTCAGCGCGCTCCTAGCGAGCGTGGTCAATCCCCGTGCGGAGCTCCTCTACGGCCCGGAGCAAATCATCCCACTCCTTCCATAGCTGCTCGGCCTCTATGGTGTCCATGCGTACCCTCTCGATCAGGGTTGTGAGCTTCTCCTCGGCCTCGTGGGTGGCGTCGCGAGCGTCCTTCTCCCTGACTCGGAGGTCGGCCACCTCCCGGGCGGTAGGGGCAAGCTCAGCCACCTCCTAATGGGCGACAGCGAGCTGTGTGGCTAGCCCCTCACTCCGCCATGTCTCCTCGGCAAGGACCTAGGACTTCTCTCGGCTATGGGCCACAAGGATCTTTGAAAAAGACAAGACTTAGAGGCGCAGAAAGAGAACATGAGGGTCGGAAGCACGATCATATCATACCTAGCCAACCGGGGTGACAATGTCGCGCATCAAGCTTAGCATGGTGGTCAGGGCACGAACCGCGTCCCTAACCTCTGTGTGGATGCTCCCCCATTCCCTCTCCTCTACTGTGTCATCGAGGGCAGCCACCCAGACCAGAGACCGAGACGTCCCCGAGCCGACCTCAAGCGGCGCCGACCTCTCTTGCGGCGGTAGCTCCTCCATAGCGACTCCTCTAGCGATAGAGGGGGCGGGTGATGTGAACACGGAGGCCTGCCCTATTGCCACATCCACGAAGGATGCCTTGGGTGCACCCCCTTCCGTTCGCCCCACCGCGGACACGGTCACCTGCACGAACGATGGCTCAGGCCGTGCCGCCTCTACCTGCGATGTCGAGGACACGACCGATCGCACCGTGCCCACCACGGGTGCCCCGGATGTGCCCTCCTCCGCCTGCTCTACCATGGACGTAGCCATCGGCTGCGCCTCCCCAGTCGACGCAGTGGCCGCCCCAACGCCACTCATGCTCACCACTAGCGTGGCGCCAACTCGCTCTTGGCGCGTTTGCCGGAGGATGATCTTTTTCGGAGTGAGCCACAGGAGAGTCCCACATCCTCCGACGCTACAAGGGACATGGCGGTCAGTTCATGGCAAAAATTCATTAAGACAAAAGGACAAAAACACTCTTGACTTACCCTGACGCCATCATGCGAGGACGTTTTGGGGCCGCCTTGCTCGACCCCGGCTGCTCCTCATCGGCATGTTGCCGCTTCGAGTCCTCCCTCGGCTCGGAGGGCTCGGACAAATCAGAACGGCCGCCTCCTACCGACTCTAGAGGCGCCGCCGAGGGCTCAGACGGAGTAGGACGACCTGTTTCCGCCGACTTCAGGTCCACCATAGACGGCCCAGACAGAGCAGGACGGTATGATTCCGCTGGCTCTAGGGCCACCGTCAAAGGCCGAAACAAGGCGAGGCGGCCTGATTCTGCCGGTTCTGAGGCCACCGTTGAAGGTCTGGATGGGGTGGGGCAGTTTGATTCCACCGGCTCTGGGGGCACGTCCTCCCCTTCCTGCCCCGTGGCATGGCGCAGGAAGGGCCCCGCCTGTGGTGAAGGCGGTTCCTCATCCTTGGCGGCTAGATCATTCCATGGGATGGGTGACCTGGAGCCATCATCCTCCTCCTCCTCCTCTTCTTCTTCCTCCTCTTCTCCCAACAAACCTTGACACCGCTTCCCTCGCTGCAGCTTCGCTCGCTGCTTCAACCATCGTTTCTTCTACTCATCGTCCTTCTTCTACTTCCTTTGTTCATCCACGGCATGGTTCGCCACCCTCACGGCCGCGTGCTCTAGCAGTGAAGCAACAAAGTCCCGAAAGACTAACCCCATCGGTAGCTCGATGAAGCCCGTGTCCGGCCACATCACGGGATGCCTCGGGATCGGGAACATAGCAACGGCCTCCGTTGTGGCATCCTTGATGCGCTGCATGACCTCACTGTCGTGGAGCAGCCCTTGAGTGAGCGTCGTCTTAATGAGCTACGCGCCGAATGTCATCTCGTACAGCGGTAGGATGCGCGCCATCAACAGCGCCACCCTCCTCGCATGATACCCCCCGATGACGCTAGCCCCATGGAGGCCATGGGTCTTCAAGAATGCAATGGCCTTGAGGAGGTCATGCATCCACTTCTTCTCCTTGATGGGTGGCCCCCACGGCCATGACGGCGGTACTTCTTCAACCAGGCGCCTGGAGAAGACTGACAAGGGAGCGGCAGGGTCACTCTTTAGGTAGAACCAATGCGAGTACCACCCCTTGTTGGATCTGGAGAGCTGGCAGGGCATGTACTTGGCCCCTCGCTGCCCCTGGAGGTGGATGCCCGCGCATCCCATTAGCACCGAGGTCTCCCGGCCTCTCTCATTCTTTTTGATAAAGGAGATGGAGAAGAAATATCTCCACAGCTCAAAGTAGGGCTCGATCCCTAGGTACCCCTCGCACATCGTGATGAAGGCCGTGATGTGCTGGATCCCATTGGGGTTCAAATGCTGTAGCTCAATCTGATAGTGGTACAGTAGACCCCGAAAGAATGGGTGGGGAGGAACCACGAGTCCGCGCTTGTGGAAGGGTGCGAAGGAGACGACGTAGCCATTGGGCGGCGCCGACGCAACCTCACAGCCGGGCACAAGACACTCCACCGCATCGGTCCTCCTGCGGAGAGGACCACGCTTGACGAGGCCCTCCATACGCGCATGGGTAACATCGGAGTAGTACCACGAATCCATGGAGGATAGAGGCGGTTGTGGAGAGGCAAAGGTGGCGGTGGAGAAGCAGAAGCTACAGATCTAGGGCTCCGACGGTGGATTAGCAAGCATGGCAGATCTGAACGGCGGAGGTGGAGAAACAGAGAAGGTAAGGGTGTGGTTTTGGTGTGCAGAAACAAGAAGGGGGAGGCCGCTATTTATAGCATGGAGCGGGGCGAGAAGGCGAACCGTCCACCTAGGTTCATGCGTCCGCTGTGCCGTGTCATGTCACCTCCCTCCGAAGATCATGCGCACGCTATCTCTAGCCACGCCCTTGAAGGACACACCGGATGATGGTTTGCCCGATCGATGGGCCAAGAACCATCGCAGGTAAGGAGGGATACAGAGCTAAAAATGCTCCTATGGCCCATTCAGGACTAGGAGTTCAAAGGCTAGCCTGCCAATGGGATCACAGCCGCTCTGGGGCACCCTTAGAGCGAGGGGTGGCAAGGGATGGGCCCACTAGTGGCCAGTACCTGGGCGCACGAGCGCCGTAGGCATCCCGGCCCATGTTTGAGTCTTGATCGGTCCCAGTCTATGGTTTTTCCTCGAAGAAAGGGAACAAGCCCTTGGGACCGGCCGAACGTACCCAAGAACTATATGGATTGGCCACCAAGACTCTCGAGTTGGTCACCAACTGACCCATGCTGGACCCCCATGAATGGGAAGCCAGGCCCCACTCGGACTAGCCCGTTAACAGCAAACCGAGCACCATGTTTTGTCCATCAAGGAAAAACATGGCATGGCTCAGCCCCTCTATTTTATCAAAAAAATGCTTAAGGGATGATGATCATAAAGATGAGCCACCCTCGACCGGACCCCTGCTACGCGCGGGGGCTCAAGGAAAGTTGGACTCGCAAGGAGACCGAACGTACAGTCGCAGTACGACGGTGGACCGATCGGATCATAGGGGACCAAAATCAAGAAAAATCTTTCTGGACTCCCAAATCCTACGATTGCATGTCCCTCCGAAGACCAATCGCGACAAAAGGGAATCACTATCCTACCAGGACATGCCGCAGGCTACAAAATGAAGGCCAAGGCCCTTAGAGTCCTCCCATCTAGAAAAGCCTCCAAAGGAGTATTCTACTCCTCTGTAGGCTAGGGGGCTATGGTCGGGTATCGATATTAGGGATACCCTAAGCAAGGAAGTTAGCACCCATGCTGACTTTCCCAGATGGCTCAAGACGTATTAAAAGGTCTCACCCGACCCCAAGGCCACAGGCTCTATCTCGCCCGACCTCAAGGCTACGGGCTCGGTCTCGCCCGACCCCTTTGGGTGCGGGCTTCGTCTCTCCCGACCCTAAGGACATAGGTTCTGTCTCACCCAAGGCCGCGAGCTTCGTCTCTCCCGACCTCAAGGCCGCGGGATCCATCTTGCCCGACCTCGAGGTCGTGGGCTCTGTCTCGTCTGACCCCTTGGGTGCGGGCTCTATCTCGCCCGACACCAAGGACGTGGTTTCCATCTCGCCCATGGTTGTGGGCTCCGTCTCGCCCGACCTCGAGGATGTGGGTTCTGTCTCGTCCGACGGGGACCCATACCGCCACCAACTACTCTAGGTCCAAGCGTATGGGCCTGAGTCAAAACTCTGACACCAGGGAAGAGGCTGGCATGCCTCGAGGTAACCCATGGCCATGAAGGGCCATACCTAGGGATTCACATCAAGAATAGTATCGGACGTGCCGGTGCTGTTCTGCCTAATCCTTGTATGGACGCTGATAGGCGCGTTAGTTCACCATGACGTCCGTCGGGATGGAGTGAAACGCTATGACCGATAGATGACGCCTGCGCATGGTGCCAATGGTGAATAGGGCCACGACATAGAGCCATCCCTATTGACATCTACAGGATCAGTGGGACCCGCATGAAGGAGAAGAAGAACCTGGCTACCCTGGAAGCCTTCTTCTCTCTCTCGTTCTTCTCCTTTTCCTCCTCTATAACCAGCGCTTTCCCTTCGCTTATAAAAGGGGAAGCAGGGCGCCCCATGAAAAGGGGGATCTGGAACACAAGAGCATGACACGAGCGCATGCCTAAGTGGCAAGCGAGCTCTCAGCACCCGTTCACTCCTTCCACCAGAGACTTGGGATACTCTCCCTCTCTCGCTAATTTGTAACCCCTACTACAAACCAAGTGCCGATAACACGAGCAGCCATGAACTGGACGTAGGGCCATTCCACCCGAACCAGTATAAACCCCTGTGTCCTCCGAGCACACCATCCAAGCCAGACATGCAAATACAAATTTACTCGTCGGTGGTCCGAAAACACCGACAAATTGTGAGGGGGATTGTGCTCATCCCACGGGAGCCGCCAAGAGCAACTCTAGTAGAGCGAGACGTGAAGGGTGACAAGTGGTCTGGCCGGATCAAGTGCTAGAGCTTGTGGTAAGCACTCCACGTGGGAGAGTGTGACTTGCGGGTCACCACTAGCAAGAGGACCGGCGACAACCTTGGAGCTTGTCTCAACGGGGACTAGCGTGTTGGCAAGCACGTGAACCTTGGGATAAAAATCACCATGTCATCCTTGTCTTCCCATTGATTTGCATCCTCATTACACAAGCTTGTGTTTACTTCATTTAGATTGTGCTTGTGTAGTTGATCTTGTAATTAGTTAGCTTATGTAGCTTGCTAGTTACCTTCTTGCTTGTGTAGTATAGAACTAGCTCCTTTGCGTGACTAATTTGGTTTGAGTAACCTTGTTAGTCACATTGCCTAGTTTGTGTAGCTAAGTAATTTGTGCTTTCTAATTTGGCATTAGTTGCCTTGTTATTGAGCATTGCTAGTGAGCATAGGAGCTTTGTGCTTTTGCTTACTAGATTGTGTAGGAGCTTCCCCGGTTGTGCAAAGTACTAGTGCATAGGTTTGTGTGACCTTGCCCTAGAATTGATTAGGTGAGTTCTAGCTAGCCCGACACCTTTGTTGCCTAATTAGGATCTTTATAAGGTGCTTGTGAACTTAGATAGAGGGGTGTTGTCTTGGCTAGACCATTAGTTTTAATTTCGTATTTATTTCGGTTAGCCGATGTGTTTAATTTTAGAAAGGACTATTCACCCCCACTCTAGTCCGCCATCTCGACCCTAAAAGTGGTATCGGAGTTAGGTCTCTCATTTGTGGTCTTCATCGACCCGAGAGGATGGCGACTT
The DNA here is from genome assembly GCA_904845875.1 of Miscanthus lutarioriparius. Taxonomy (NCBI): domain Eukaryota; kingdom Viridiplantae; phylum Streptophyta; class Magnoliopsida; order Poales; family Poaceae; genus Miscanthus; species Miscanthus lutarioriparius. The sequence continues at coordinate 81,705,874 of CAJGYO010000008.1, read as the reverse complement.
ATGGGCTAGATGTTAATTGTCCACACATTTTTTATGTCACACACTTTGCACGGTGGAAAAATTGGATGATATGCAATTTTAAGTTTATTTGCCCTCAAATGTGGTGAATAGTAGATGTAGGCTTTTCTCATGTGTTGGATGAAAATAATCTAACTCAAGAACAAGAGAAATGCCTAGATCTCGACACCCAAACTATTGACATCATGTATAGATCTTTGGATGATAGCATATTTGGAGAGATCATTGACATGAAGACCGCCCATGAGATTTGGAGTTATCTCAATGAGAAATATGGGACGATTTCCGACGATGAGGATGAGCCCAAGGAGGAGGCGCATCAGTGTGTTGAGCATGACCATGATTTAGTGATTGTGGAAGATTGCTCCACCTCATGGTCAAGTGATGATGATGATGATTCTACACAAGATCACTTGACAAGATTGATGGTGATGATGATGGATCATGCTTGGGCTATGAGAGTGATGTTTCTTCAAGCTCTCCAACTACATCACATTGCTTCATGTCAGAAGGTGACACTAAGGTATCTAATGCAAATGTGATTGATCTTGATTCATATGAGGAACTTCTAGATAGATATGGTTGCATGATCAAAGCTTTAGAAAAAGAGATGGCTAAAACCGAGAAATTGAAAATTGAAAACTCTTTTCTAAAGAATACATGTGAACAACAAAAGCATCTACTTCATGTTACTACTTGTTCACATGAGGAGCTAAAATTGGCTCATGAGGAACTTAGTGTTACTCATGATAACTTGGTACAAGACCATGCTTTTCTCACTAAAGAACTTTGAAATGAAAAATCTAAAACTAGTGAGAGTTCATCACATGAGTCAATTGATCAATCATATATTGTTGTTAACCCTTGTGATGTAGTCAAGAAGCATGTATCCACCTCTTGTGATGATTTATTAGCTATGCCATGTTCTTCGCATATAGATGCTTGTTCTACCTCTATGTCTTGTGAGACTAACCTTTTGAAGGAGAACAATGAGCTCAAAAATGAAGTGAAGAATTTGAGCAACAAACTAGAGAGGTGCTACAACTCAAGAGTCTCCTTTGAGCACATGTTGAAGACTCAAAGAAACTATAGTGACAAGTGTGGCGTCGGCTTCAACAAGAAGAGCATGACCAAGGGCGAAACAAAAAGAGAAAGAAAGATAAAGAAGCAAGGAAAGGAGAGGCTCTCTCATTTCATGTGCTTCAAATGCCATGAAGTGGGACATCTTGTAAATGATTGCCCTAATGAAGAAAAGCTCAAGTTGAAGAAAGAAGAAGAGAGGCTAAGGCATGTCAAGTGTTTCAAGTGCCGCACATGGGGCCATCTCACCTCTATGTACCCAACCAAGCAATTAGTGAAGCAACAAGTGAAACCTCAACCAAATCCACAAGTTGAGCAAGAAAAGACACCCCAAGAGCAAATCAAGATCAACCGTGAAGATGGTAGTGACTTAACGATGAAGAAGAAGAAAATAAGAAGGGGTGGAAAAGCAAGGCATCCAATACAAACTCAAGATGTTAAAATGATGAGCAAGAATGAAGATAAGAAGAAAGTCTATGCTCACATCAAGTGCTTCAACTATGGAGATACGGGACACTTTGCCTCGAGGTGTCCTACCAAGCTTGAGAAGAAAGCTCAAGCAACTCATGAGAGACAAGGCAATGCGGAGCACCACATGAGCAAGGAAGAAAATGCTCAATCAAAGAGAAAATGCTACTCATGCTAGGAAAGGGGACACATGGCAAATTCATGTCCCCTAGGTAACACTCCTAAGCACATTTCAATTGACGATGATTGTATGCTTAGGAAGAATGGCAATGGTACTTCATTGGTTGCAATTGCAAAATATCCTGCTACCCATACTAAGGTTTTGCCTAAGTATGTTGCACCTAATTTGAGAGGACCAAACTTATTTGGGTACCATAAAAAAGTGGATGAATGTATATAGGTACCATGGTATTGAAGGCTTGATTCAATGGAATTCATATTGATCATCATATGTTGAGTCAAGTATTGAAGCTTAATGCAATCCTATCCCAATGCTAAACCAAGAATTAGTGAAGTCCAAATGTGCTACAAGATACGAGTGTCATATTCAAGTTGTGGCTGATTTATTAGATTATTTGATGGCTTGCAAATATATGAATTGAAGCTTGCTAATTGAATGATTATGAGCTAACCAAGCTATATCTCTTGTTGATCATTTTATTTGGGTGCATATGAGTTGATTGAATTGGATAAATATACAATGCTGCTAGCTATAAGATGTTTGAATGAATAAATGCTTAGTAATCAAGTTTGGATTGATTTGTGTTGGATAAATTCATGAGATGACTTTTAGTAAGTGGATTGAATGGATATATGTCTTCTGAAAGTATTCAAATAAGTTAGTTTCAAGTTTGATTCATATTTGATAAAGTATAGCTCAAGTGATTGAAATCTGTCCTAAATTGAAAATCTGAGCTAGCTGAGATCAAGTCTGAGTTTGAGTGATCAAATCTATTTGTATTGGCTTGAAATTTGGTATGCATGTTCTAAACTTATGGTATAAGATTATGTACAAATTTCATGAGAATTGGATAAGAGATGCTTTGGTTTTAGAGTAGATCTTGTCAGCTATAGTGCAGCAGTTTTCAGCATGTAACAGTGGTAGAAGAATTGATATCTGGTAGCAATCTAGAAGTCAAATGAAGCCCAAATTTTTACAGATGCTAGATGACTTAGTGAAATACATCTCCACCTAATTTCGTGGTATTTGGATCTGTACATTGGGAAATATAGATTTTTCGTTGAAGAGTACAGAATCTGTCAGAAAAGTGAAATCTATTGGATTGATAAAGAGTCACTTTGATTGAAAGGTCCTCAAATTGGAAACATGTTTATAAGTATTTGAGGTACCTAAGTTTTGTTTTGGATTGATCTAGAAGCATGACAAGCAAAGAGTACAAGGCCATTTGATTATGGAGTGTATTTGGCACACATTTGGTACTCAAATTGAAGATCAAGATCAAACTTAAGATGAAGATAAAGTTTAAGTTCTAAAGATTATTGGAGATCATTTGGTAAAAAGAAAATAACTTAAATAAGTGGAAAGAAAAGAACTTGAAGAAGGTTTCATGGTTACTCATCAAGTTAAGTCCATCACTTGGATCAATCAAACAAAGTCAATTGAAGAGAATATGAAGATTGGTTCTTTGGAGAGAGATCACTTCTCCCTAGTGTAGGGGCTTGCCGCCTATGTGTAGATAAACTAAGTGTGGTACTTGGAAGGCTAACATAAAAGTGGTGATCCGAGTAACATTTGAGATGCTTAGTTGAAGCAATCAAACGGGTTGATCAAGAAAAAGCAAGCAACACCCAAAATAGAGCTAGTCATGATATTTCAAGTGATATTCTCACAATTGATGCTCTCATGCAAGCAAAGATGAAATGAAGAAGCAAGCCAACCACAACAAAAAAGTGCACTTGATCATTAATGGTTCTCAAATCATATGTGTGAAGAATGGACTCTATCTATGATGATTGGTCTTCACCAAGCTTATAATTGGACTTCACATTGCTATTGGAGAAATGTATTGGAATCTATGTGACTATCCTCTTCTCCAACATAGTAAAGGTATCATTATAATGTGCATGATCATTTTCATCCCTTACTAGTATGCGGTTAGTGCATATAGTACATGCTTATTAGGATCATGCATGACAAATGAAAGTTTAAAATTCATAGCCTACCACTATTGCTTAAATGGTTCATTGATCTAGTGGTAATATAATGAGTTTGTTCATGAGCTAGTAAACCCAAGTATTTGAATTAATTTGGATTGCTAACAAGTGACAAGTACAATATTGGCAAGATAACCCTTGCAAGATGTGTAAAGAAACTTGTTATTGGTTCAAACCGGACTTGAAAGCTTAGGCAAATCAATTTAGTTCAAGTCAACTTAGAAGCTCATGATAGCAATAAGAGTACAAAAACAAGACAACAATGCAAATAGATATCTAGTTTGTTTGTTTGTTTGTTTCAAGTGGTATCTAGACTCAAGCATTTTATCAAGAATTCACAAGTGGTGTCTAGATCAACTTACAAGTGATATCCTATAAGTGGTACTCATGAAGATAGCAAATGTTCAAGAAATGGTTTTTATTGACAAATCAATCATACACGTAGTATCACATCTCTATACATGGTATCATTCATACAAGATGGCGGTTCCACAAGTGATCCTCAACTTTAAGTGATCATCAAGTGAAGCAAGTTCCCTCACATACAAGAGCTCAAGTTTAACAAATGGATGACCTATGCAATGACTTAGGTGGAGGTGTCCCACCAATTGATATCAAGGTCAAAGATCTTATGTGTGGTATCTCAAGAGCTATACAAGGGGTGTCATTCCAACACATGTATTGGTGTCCATAAAAAATGCAAGATTCAAGTATCAACCATCTACCTCAATGCAACCCTTTGTATCAAGAGACGCACACCTTTTATGGAAATTGATGACAAAGGGGGAGAGATTAGTATAAAGATATTGAGGGAAGTTGGATTTGGACATGAATATGGACAAAGAAGGAGCAACATTGAGGAATTGAGAAGGATCAAAATTCTTGGACAAGAGAAGCACACAAGTAGGGAGAGCAAGCTCATGAACTTTGATTGGTTGTATTTGATATGTGCATAGTCATGTGCTTGCTTGCATTGCATAAGTTTTTAAATTTGATATGCATGCTTGTATGGTGTATGCTAGTTATAGAACTTGAATGATGAGATATGATAACAAGCATGCATAGGATGGTAGCTAGACTTGTGTTTTTACAAATGGTACTAGAACCTTGCTTATAATGTTGATCTTACGGAGTTTCTAGTGTTTTTATTATCTAGCTACTCATGATGCTAAGAATGGTGTTAAAAGTGCAACTCCGAATGGTATCACGCTTCAAAGGTTATTCTATACACCTTAGCATCACTTAGTAGTGGTAACACTTCCACAAATTTCATATTTATGCATGTGTGCAAACTTGAAACCAAACCATTTGAGCACACATGTAGGGGGAGTTATCACTACCAAGTCGGGTTTTATGATGCTTATCCAAATCTTGACATAGAGCTTAAATATTGGATAAGTAGCATAAAATCCAAATCAAGTTAGCAATTTACACTTGTGTGAAGTGCTAGCTTGAAATGAGCTTAATTTCCATATCTTTATAGAGTTGTCATCAATTACTAAAAAGGGGGAGATTGAAAGGTCCTTGTTTGATTTTGGTAATTAAGTGACAACCTAGGTAGACTAATTGTGTTTAATGTGAGATACGCAGGTGATTAGTCAACGGGTATATGTGTGTGAACAACATATGACATAGAGGTGAAATGGCTTGTAGATGTTGCAAAACTCACACATGTGATGAAGGAGCTTATTGCATATGAGACATGACATTGAGTCATGTGACTAAGGTGGAGAAAATCGAGACAAGACTTGGCTTGATGGATCGGTTGCAAGCGTGAAGGGCAAGTTGGAGGCTTTGGAGCGATGGACCGCGTGGCGTTGAAGCTTGAGCAAGACTTGGCGCCGATGGACGAAGGCAATGGTGAAAAGCAAGTGATGTCAAGATTGATGAACCAACAATGTCACATGATGATATGAAGTAGATTATATCATTTGGTGATTGGTTGGTGCATGTGTTGCATCAACGATGGAGGAGATGGAATAGAATGCGCAAGGCAAAGGTATAACCTAGGGTATTTTATTTCACCGGTCATAGGTGTGTAGAGAAGTTGATGACTGGGTTTAGGATAGATGGTCGTACTATTAAGAGGAGCAAACTTGTTTTCATATCAGTCTTCTAAGTGTCACTTGAGCGATCTAACCTTGCATACGTGTTAGGATCGAGTGGCGTGGTGAATTGAGTGGCTAATCATTTGGGAAATGTTTGTAAAAAGCTAACACACGTGCACAAGTTGGTGATCACTTGGAGGTGTTAGCACATTTGCAAGGGTTAAGAAGTTGGTGAAGAAAATGAGGCGAAACCGGGCTCGGGGTGCTGCCTAGGTGGCACTGCCACCCCCTGTCCGGTGCACTGATACCCATGTGGCGGTGCCCGGCTAGTCTCGGCTGAGAAGGAGTGTTGGGGCTGGCACCGTCGTGCCTTGTCCGATGGCACAGTCACCCCTAGGGCGGTGCCCACCTGGCCCCGGTTTAGAGCAGCAGCAGTGGAGGTGGTCACCGCCGCTGATGGTGTACACCACCATGTGCAGGGCGGTGCACCGCCAGGTGCTGTCCGGTGCCACCGTCGTGTTTTTCCCGAGGTTGGCTGTTTCAATGGTTGAGCGAGGGGGTCACCGCCTTGGTCACCGCCATGGTTACAGCGATGCACCACCCTAAAATTCCAGAGAGTGGGGACTTCGTGGGGTTGGCCTAGATGGTCACCGCCACCCTAGTTTGGTGACCAACGGCTAGTTTCTAATCGTTGGAATTCGACCGTTGGGAGAGGCACCGCCGTGTCTGGTGCCAGGCACCGTCGTGTTCGGTGCCCTCGCAGAAACCAACAGCTTTGCTCCAATGGCTTTATTTGGCTTGGGGGATATAAATACAGGTGGAGCTCGGGCTTGGCTGAGGTTGAGAACCTTGGGGATGTGTTGCCCTTTTGTGTGCTTGGTTTGAGAAGCCTCTAACTCACTTGTGTTTGCAAGAAGTGCGAATCCATTACGAGTGAGTGATCCTAGTGTGTTGCATCGTGAGGTTGCATCGAGTGGCACTAGGTGATCGAGTTGCAAGCCAGTGGTGCTTTGTTACTCTTGGAGGTTGCCACCTCCTAGACGCTTTGGTGGTGATCTCCGTCGAAACACGCAAAGAAGATTGTGCGGTGCTCCGGAGAAGTGATTGTGAGGGGGATTGTGCTCATCCCACGGGAGCCGCGAAGAGCAACTCTAGTAGAGCGAGACACGAAGGGCGACAAGTGGTCCGGCCGGATCAAGTGCTAAAGCTTGTGGTAAGCACTCCACGTGAGAAAATGTGACTTGCGGGTCACCACTAGCAAGAGAACCGACGACAACCTTGGAGCTTGTCTCAACGGGGACTAGCGTGTTGGTAAGCACGTGAACCTCGGGATAAAAAGCACCGTGTCATCCTTATCTTTCCGTTGATTTGCATTCTCGTTACACAAGCTTGTATTTACTTCATTTACATTGTGCTTGTGTAGTTGCTCTTGTAATTAGTTAGCTTGTATAGCTTGCTAGTTACCTTCTTGCTTGTGTAGTATAGAAGTAGCTTCTTTGTGTGACTAATTTGGTTTGAGTAACATTATTAGTCACATTGCTTAGTTTGTGTAGCTAAGTAATTTGCGCTTTCTAATTTGGTATTAGTTGCCTTGTTATTGAGCATTGCTAGTGAACTTAGGAGCTTTGTGCTTTTGCTTACTAGATTGTGTAGGAGCTCTCTAGGTTGTGCAAAGTTCTAGTGCATAGGTTTGTGTGACCTTGCTTTAGAATTGATTAGGTGAGCTCTAGCTAGCACGACACCTTTGTTGCCTAATTAGGATCTTTATAAGATGCTTGTGAATTTAGATAGAGGGGTGTAGTATTTGCTAAACCGTTAGTTTTAATTCTTCATTTAGGTGAGCTCTAGCTAGTCCGACACGCATTTATCTTGGTTAGGCGTTGGTGCGCTGCGGCAGGGGACGAGGAGCGTGAAAGGGGTAAGGGCGGGAGCGGAGCGGAGCGAGACGTTCGGGAGTTGATTTTGTTTTTTAATGAACGGCGCATACGATAGTGAGGGAAGCGAAACGACCAGTCATTCGGACGTCTTAATGGTAGCCCTACCGATATATTTTCGTTGTAATAGTGGTGTACTTAATGGCAATGATACAGCTGACGGCGACGACAACAGCGAAGGTGAAGATGACAAGACAAAGGGGGCAGTAGCCATAGCCAAGCCAATTAAGAAGGCAAGAAGCAGCGGCAGGAGAGACTGGAGAGTAGTGTGGCTAGCTGTTGGATATTTGGGCAATGGTGCCCGACGTCGCTGAACCCGGTGATACCCCCAGGTCCTGTCACGTTCCGCTGGCAACAAAAATGCAAGGCGCTGGTGATAAACCGACGGTACGAAGGCCCCGCTCCCGTCCCCGGCGCCCGGTTGGGAGCGCCGCGACAGGGAGTTGCGTGTGTGGACCTACGCGATCGAAGCTCGTGTGTCTTGTGTAGTTGTGTCATGTGTGCACGCGGCACGTACGCCCTGCTTCCCTCCCTTCTCAGACTTTCTCCGTGCACCCCATACACACACCGGCAGGCGATCGCCGATCAGCGATCAGGACTCAGGACTCAGGAGGATGCATACCGACAAGGCTGCTGCTGCGTCTGCGACTCTGCGTGCATGGGGTGCTTTGTACAGTACTAGTCTCCTGCCGATCGTGCCAGCCATCCTCCGTTCCTCTGGGCTCCACCGTCGATCTTGGCTTTGGACGTTACTGCATGCTCTTTCTATCCTCTCTCTCTGGTGGACGGACCTCTGTAGTAGTGTCGTGCAACTAGCCAGCTAGCTTTCTCTTCTTACACGCGCGCCTTGTAACGGGCTCTAGCTAATGGAACGCATTGAACGGACGAGCTGATGTCCCTGGCTCCCTGCATTCGGGTCCTGCCTGCAGTGAGAGAAAGTTGGCCAGGAACCAATTTCACGGAGGTCTCCCTTCTCCCGCACGGGGATCCAGACGAACACAATCATGGTTCATGGGTCGCACGACCGCGGAACGCCGAACACGCCCCCGGCCGAGCAGTGTAGTGGTACTAGCAGCACGTAGGAGTAGGCGGCTGTTGGATTGATTAGACGTGCATTGCTTCCAATATTCTGATGGTACGCACGGTGAGAGAAAATCCGTATTTCACGTCAAAAGATAACTTACTACGGAGTAGTCAACTTTGAAAGTTCTTCTCATCTAGGGTACGTGACATGAGATATACGGAGTACTCCCTCCGTTTCATATTATTTATTGCTTTATTTAGTTCTGAATACGAAAATTAAAGAGGAATGGAAAATATGGGTGGATAAAGAGGCTTGAAGAAGAAATAGAGATGTACTGCTTCCTCCGTCTCTGAAATAATGCAATTATGAAATAGTGTCACGTGTTAGTATATCAACTTTGACCAATTATAGATAAAAATTTATAAATATCTATAATATTAAATAAATATCATTAGATTAATTACGAAGTGTATTTTTTATAATAAATTGATTTGGAGTTATAAATATAAATATTATTTATTAGAAAGTTGGTCAATCCTGAACCACTGTACGTGGCACGTGACCCAAAAAAAGATAAGATACTTTAGAAAGTACGTAAAAATGACAAATATAGGTAACGGTCTAAAATACTACTCCCTCCATCCTAAATTGTAAGACGTTTAACTTTTTTTTGCTCCAAGTTTGTCCACTCGTTTTATTCAAAAATTTTGTGCAAATATAGTCAAATTTAAGTCATTCTTGAAGAATTTTTATTAATAAACCAAACTACGACGAAAGAAGTGATATTTTACACAAATTTTTGAATAAGACAAGTGGTCAAACTTGATGTCAAAAAAATCAAACGTCTTACAATTTGGGATGGATTAAGTACTATTTTACCGAGCTCCGTAGAATATGATGATCGTTCCATGTTCCGGATGGAGCGTGTCACTGTCACGCTTATGATGTCCCGGCCGGGTCTTGTCATCTCTAGCTCACACGGCAAAAACGCGACGGATTCCCGCTGCAAACTCGCTCAGTCGCTCCTGATCCCCGTGAGACGGCCACGGGCCACGGCCAAGCGCTGCTCGAGTGTCGACCACGAGTAGTGCCGTACGCACCGCCACCACCACCGTCTGAGTGAGATAGCCTTGGCATTCTCGATCTTTTTCTTTTCCGTGCACCTCATCATCCTCATCCGCCTAGGCGATGAGGCCGGAGAAGGACAAGGCTGCTAGGTGCCTTGGAGGCACTTCGGTCCTAGCTGTTCCTGCTGCTTGCTTCTTTTTTACTCAGCGGTCAGCCCACTATCTGATCTTTCTTGCCGCATCCACTGAAATTATTTGTAGTTAACCGTTTAAGTTGTAGTAGTCGTTTTCACTTCTATTTCATGACAAATTTATCTAACTTTGATCAATAATATAGAAAAATATATTTGTGTGACTGTAACATCTATAATATCAAACAAATATACTATCGAAATCTATTTCATAGTATATTTAATAATCTTGTTTAATATTGTAGATGTTGTCTATATATTGAGAGGTTTAACTTATATAATAAAAAAACTCAAAACTTTCTGGTTTGAATGGTGGAAGTACAGTGTACCGGCACGATAGATCCAAAACTTAAAGTTCAGAGACTATGTATTCAATACCATTCCCTCCATTTCAAGTTATAAGTCATTCTATATAGTGTTTACTACGTATTTAAATAAAATATATATCTGAGATAATTAAAAAAATAAAATATAGTAGGAGCTTAGCAAAAGCTGTATACATAGAAAAGCTAAAATAACTTACGTGGAACAGAGGGAATACTGTTTTGTAAAATACTTTAGTTTTCAAAAGTTGAAGGGCATTTGACACAGCAAACCATGTAGTTTCTACAATTACTGTTTTATTAAAACAGAGTCTTTTTGGAGTTTTAGAAACTAAAGTCTTGAACATTTTTTAAACTATATTGTTTGGAACACTACGATGAAGTGTGTTAGAGTGTTCACGGTTGGTTGGTTATAACTCCATGTATCGCTAGAGCATGAAGCCGTAAACCTAAGTACAAACTATCAAAGCAAACTAGAGCGGTGTTAGTTATCATTATTTGGTCATCATGAAGACTGGAAGCCCACAAACTACGTACTCCCTTCGTCCCGAAAAGAATGCAACTATGAGTTGCATGCCACGAAAAGTGATTCACGTTTGACAAGGTTCTAGTGAATAATATTCACATTTGTGACTTTAAATTAATTTATTATGAAAATATATTTTATAATTAATTTAATGATATTTATTTGGTATCATAAACATGGATACCTTTTTATCTATAATTGGTTAAACTTAAGGTAGTAAAACGTGACACTGTGCTAGAATCGTATTCTTTTGTTACGGAGGTAGTACCAAAGAAGCTGAAAAAAGAGAAAAACAAATAATAACTAGAAATATAAATCCATAACCCAAACTACCAAGGCAATAATACTCCTCTCATATAAATACACTTTGATGTTCTAGAATTTTAGTTAAGTCTTCAAAAGAAAGTACTCATATACCCCTATTTATTAAAGATGATTTTCACTAATTTTAAAAATAAATGCTAACTAAAAGAAATGTTTGGAGGCATGCAAACCGCTGTATCAAACTGATGTGGGGTATTATTTTATTACCATACAAACGTGGTGTATTATCATATTTTTTTAATCCTATAACAAGTTTTGAATCCTAAATTATCATATTTTTTGAAGACGGGTGTATTATTTTATTTAACATTTTTTATATCCAGTTATTATTTATTATACCATACAAACGTGGCATATAATCTGTAGTAACGCACACCATCAAATCATTCGGCCAATCAGACCTGAACAGCCTCAAGTGCAGCATGCAGACAATCCGACCCTGCACCCTGGCGCCACTCTGCGGTGAGTCGGTGACACAAAGCTTCCCTGAAGGTCTGGTTTAGTTTGCGAAATTTTTTTAGAAAATAATAATATAATACTTTTCTTGTTATTTAGTAATTAGTATCTAATCATAGTTTAATTAAATTTAAAAAATTCGTCTCGTAAATTTTATCTAAACTATTTAATTAGTTTTATTTTTTATTTATATTTAATGTTTCATACGTCCTGTGACGAAGAATCTTTGAAAATTTGGTAAAACCAACCCCCTACCGGCCCACTCCGGGCCCCCTTGCCTTGCCACGGTCTATAAAGCCGGCCGGCCATGGACCACGGCCCCAGCGAACGCGGCCGCGCTTCGCCTCGTCCGACCAAGTGCGTCCCTTGCTTGCAGCCTTGCAGCCCTCGCCGTCCGTCCTCACGGGCACACCCGCAGCCACCATGGCCGCCGCCACGAAGCTCAACCCGTTCGCGGCGCCGTTCCCTTGCTCCAACCCCTACGCGCACCACCTCGCGCCGCCGGCACCGCCCCCGTTCCCGCTGGCCGACGCCTGCCCGCCGCGGTTCCCATTCGTAACCTACTGCTGCGTCGCCTCCCCGCAGGGCCGCCTCGGCTTCTGCTTCCCCGTGCAGCAGTCCTCCGGCTCCCCGCCGGTCCTGCGCAAGGGCGTCCTCGCGGCGCCGCCGCATGGCCTCCCGCCGCACAAGCTAATGGCGGCGTTCTCCGGTCCCTGCGGCGCGGGGAAGCAGCGCCAGGCCCCGGCGCCCGTGCCCATGAAGCCGGTAGCCGCCGCCGCCGCCGCGCCTGCGGCGCCGCGCAAGCCGCGGATGGCGCGGCTGAAGGCGGAGAGCAGGAGCCAGGCCAGGGCGGCGCCGCGGCCACGGAAGGCGGCTGGTCCGCGCGCGTGCCTCGCCGCGCAGCGTGAGGCGCCGCCGCCGTCCCTCTACACGAAGCGGCCGCGGGATTGGGTGAAGCCGAAGCCTTCAGAGCTCGGCGAGTGCACCACCATTATGCTGCGGAATATCCCCAACAAGCTCAGGTAACCGTAACCGCCCCAGCGATCATCACAAGGGCACGGACATGCACAGTAGCTGCATTTTTTTTTTCTTAGCTTGTTCTTGATGAATCTTGCCCCCCATAGATTCAGCGGTTTATCATGTGTGCAGGAGCGGAGATATGATCAGTTTGCTCGACGAGCAGTGCGCGCGCGCCAACAGGGCCGCCGGCTCCGTCGTCGCAGCCTACGACGTCTTGTACTTGCCGATGGACTTCAGGTGATGAATCTAGATCCTGCATCTTCTTCTTCTTCTTCTTCTTCTTTGCTGCAATTTTTTGGGGCAAAAAAAAAGTACATGAAATTAAGTCTTAAGAGAAAACGAGGCCACATCGTGTCCCTTTTGCTTTTCTTCTTTTGGCACATACAAGAACGCAGATTTCAGTTAATCAGTTGTCCTTGTTCTGAGAAAAGCTATAAAGCAAAGAAGCGGAACAAGACAATAAAATTTCATAGTAATGTAGACTGGTTTCTTAACGGATACTGATGTTTAATATTTGCTGCATAGGCTTGGACATGAATCTGGCCACATTATCTAGTGCTGTGTATGTCCTGTCTCATTGCACACGCGAGTAGAATGGTTTTTTAACGGATACAGTTTTGGTGTAAATTTGCATGAGGCCTCAATTTGCATTGTACTACTAAGTGAAAGCACATAAAAGCTGTAGGAAACTGAATTTGTAGGGTACTTTTGCTTCTTTTGCACATAAATAGACAGGATTCAGTCGTCCTTGTTCTGGAGAAAGCTAAAGAACAAGACAAAACTGCTGAAGTTTAATGCATGGTCCTTCGAAAAAACAAGTTTAATGCTAGCATTTTTTAGTCTGAAACAACTTAAAATGGAATGGAATTTACGTTATAGCCAATTTTAGTATGTAGCACTGTTGTCCTGTTTAAATTTTCTTGCTGACAGACTTGGCCAATGGCCACTTTAGGTTAATTTTCCTGCATTTTCTCGCTAACAAGTTTGGCCAGTGCGTGCATTTTTCTTGGTACAAATTACTCAATACATTTTATTTCTTAAATCTTAAGGCCACTAATGAATGCTGCAAGAATAAGGTTAAGGAAACTGAAACTACACAACACTTTTTCGGTTTTTTTCCTCTTTTGAACACGCAAAAATGCTGGATTGGGTCCTCCTCCTGGGGAAAGCTAAAACCCAGAACAGCACAGAATGAAACTTGATGCCAGTGCTTTCTTTAGAAACAACAAATGGATGGTTTTATATTACTTCTAGTTGTATAAGTAGACAGTAGTAAACTAGTAACCACTTAATTAACTAAACTTTTAGAGTGCTTTTCCTTTCTTTTACTTGTTTTGTACATATGTGCATAAATGCTGTCCTCATTGTTCTGGAGAAAAGCTAAAGGACAAAGACAAAACAGCACAAGTGAAATTCGATGCTAGCCTTTTGCATTCCTTTCTGAATCAACAATGCAAAGCAAATGAAATTTTAGTAGCCAATGGAAGCTTGGATCACTAATAACTGCTATGCTATTGTCGTAATTATCACTTTGTTGTGCACAGATAGAATATTACCATGTAACTCGGTCCATTATGTTTCCTGCATTTTCTTGGCCAACAGCCACAAGGCTGTGCGTTTGTCACCTGTATTTTTTTAGATAAAATATGAGCACTTCTTTGTTGTAATAAATATTCAGTATACCTTAGGTGCAAATTCAACTTTTCCAGCATTTCTCAAAGCCTCTTGAATGAAAGCTGTAAAAATCCGAAGTTCACTTTCACAGTACTTTCCCTTTCTTTTTCTTCTTTTGTAGTACACACAACAGACACAATGACACGAATGCTGGCCTCAAATCTGTCCTCATCCTGGGGAAAGCTAAAGAGCAAAGAGACAAACACAACACAAAATGGAAATTGATGTCAGTGATCTTTTGGAGCAACAGAATGACTGTTCGTTGTGTTAAACTGATGTCCTGTCATGATCACTTGTGATAAACTGATGTAGTGGTGATAGTATCCTGTTTCGTTGTTTGCTCCTCCATCTGATGTGTGTGCTGTGGTGCTTCCTTTTTGAAGCCGATTATTACTACTATATTATTATGATGGAAATTCATGAATGATGACGATGTGTGTTGATGCGCAGGAAAGAGGCCAACTTCGGCTACGCGTTCATCAACTTCACCACCACGGCGGCAGCCAAGGAGCTCTACTGCTCCCTTCAAAACTGCGTCTGGAAAGTGCACGGCTCCAAGAAGGTGATCAGGATCGACCAGGCCACGCAGCAGGTTTGTGTGTCATGTGTGTGCACTACTCGTACGCAAAAAAAGCAATCATGAGGCCGGGTGATTTGATGTGCCTGCATGCATGCGATGGTGCCGTGATTGGCAGTGTGACCGACTGATTTGACTGATCGAGATTTGCTGCCACGGATGGATTATTTGCTGTGCTGCGCAGGGCAAGGCGATGCTGGTGAGGCACTTGGAGCGGATGAGGCTGGAGTGCGCCAAAGACGACTTCCTCCCGGTGGAATTCTCCCCGGCGCGCGACGGCGTGAACGTCCCCGCCGCGCCCAGGCGCATCCGCATGGCTCGCCGGGCCGCGCGCACCTCATCCAAGGCCAAGGCCAAGGCTGGCTAGAGCTAGCTGCTGCTGCTGGCAGTGGGAGTCAAACGATGCATGCAAGCATACGATGGATGCGGGCATGCGGCGGAGTAGACGTTGGTGATGGTGTGGTGCGTCCGAAGTCCGTCAGGTATGCCTCCCCCTTCTTCCTCTTCCCGGCCGACGAGGAGGAGGGGTAGGCTGGGGGACTTTGGACGGTAGCGTTTAGTAGGATGATTCGATGCATGTGTACTGTAGAACCTGTCCCGGGGTGTGTAGTAGTGGTTGTGCAGCATGTCATGTGTACTAGTAGTCTGTCTCATGCATGTCTCATGCGCTGTTTAGTTCCACCAAATTCTCAACTTTGACACTATACAAAAAGAAGATTTCTCGTCACATTAAATTTGTGGTACATGCATGAAGTACTAAATGTTGACGAAATCAAAAACTAATTGCACAGTTTGGTTGTACTTTGCGAGACGAATATTTTGAGCTTAATTAGTCAACAATCAGATAATTATTACCAAATAAAAACAAAATGACACTGTAGCTACACTGTAAATACAGTGCGTTTGGCGGCGCCAATTCGGCCCAACTAAACGTGGCCTAAAAGCTAGGGCGGCGGCGGCAGCAGCAGCAGCTGTCTAGCTAGGAGTAGGGTACCAGGAGTAGGCAATGTGTGTCTAAAAGCTAGGGCGGCAGCGGCGCCGGCTGAATTCGGTAGCACTACAACACTGTAGTGTTTTATTTTTATTTAGTAATAATTGTGCAATCGTTGATTAATTAGGTTCAAGGCTCAGAACGCTTGTCTCGTAAAGTACAACTAAATTGTGTAATTAGTTTTTGATTTCGTCAACATTTAGTACTTTATGTATGTACCGTAAATTTGATGTGATGGAAAATCTTCTTTTTATATAGTGTTAAATTTTGGATTTGGGTGAAACTAAACATGGCCCCTATTTTCCCCACTGCTGCCGGGCTTGTAGCATGCATGCATGGGCATGGATTATGGGCATGCATACGATTCCGAGAAGCAAGAGAGAATCTCCGAGGAAAAAGAAAGCCGCCCGAATCCGTGGTGC
The DNA here is from genome assembly GCA_904845875.1 of Miscanthus lutarioriparius. Taxonomy (NCBI): domain Eukaryota; kingdom Viridiplantae; phylum Streptophyta; class Magnoliopsida; order Poales; family Poaceae; genus Miscanthus; species Miscanthus lutarioriparius. Next base: position 81,689,556 of record CAJGYO010000008.1, on the reverse strand, counting down.
CATAATGGCGGCGAGCCGGGGTTCGCGGTCAAACAGTTGCCACTCCGGTGAAAGCTGTGTCCGGGCTCTCGCATCTCGCCCCGCCCGCCGAGCCGATCCTTTCTGCTGCGCCTGTGGCAACGAGCCAACGACGACATCTCTCTCGTTGGCTTCTTGTCTCTCGCTCTCGGCCTCGGTCAGGCGTAGGACTGCAAGTCTGTAAGCGCATGTTTGTCGGCATGTACCTTGGACCGTTGGTCCGGCCGACGACGCCGATCCGTTCACCGCTGGCCGTGCGCTGCGGCGTCGTTAGGTCGGTCTGTCTGTCTCTTGCGTCTCCTCGCTCCCAAGACTCCCTCGCTGCCTACTCATGGATCAACACTGCTTGGTCCGACCGATACCGATCCGTCTCTCTGCATGCCTTGTAGGACTGCACGTTCCTCCTTTTATTGCTCTGAAAAGCCATGGCTGAAAGTATTGTTTGTTAATTTAGTGTGAGAGAAATAACACGGTTCTGAGTAACTCAAACAGCCCCAGATTAATAATTAGGTAGAGACAGAGACGTGGATGCTGTTGCATGGCAATGCTCATCATGGGCATGGGCATGGCATGGCAAGCGAACTGGAGCCTGTACGAGTGTTGCGCTGTGCCTGCTGATAGTGCACAGGGAGCAGAGGTGGAGGCCACCGCGCGCGCAGCGGCAGGTGCACCAGAATTCCCCAGTCAGTACGGCGGATCGGATCATATAGGAAGGAGTGGAGGACGGACGGGGGGTTGGTGGTCCTGGTCCTGGTGGACCACAAGTCCACAACAGTGCCCGGGAGCCGGACCCGTGCATGCCGAGCTGCTCCAGCTGCACCCTTCTTCCCCCCTGCGCTGCACCTGCACGCCCAGCACACCGCGCGCGCAGGTACGGGCCGTGGCGCGGCAGAAGAAAGGCTACGGCCGCATGCCGTTGCTGTAGCGAACGCCCCGGCCCCCTGCGTGGTGCGTGCTGCGGCTTGCCGCTGCCGCTGCGGCGCGTGCTGCGTTGGGAAGGAACGATCGGAACGGGGGGACGTGCGAGTTGACGGGAGGGCGATCTGCCGGAGGCCCCGGTCGATTCACCGCCCATGCCTATGCATCGGTCGGTACGTACGAATAGTCAACCGCACAATCATGGCCTGCCTCTCCTTGCTGCTGCGTGTGCGACGTGATTGACCTGTAACTTGTGATCGACTAGACAGTGTCAGCGATCAAGATTTGAACAAGAATGTGAAGGCTGATGGATCAGATGAGACTGATCGAAAGCGTTTCATTTTTTTGTTTTGTTTGGAAGCTTGTAGCTTGTCCGCTCTTTGTTTCGCCCGCCGCGCTGCCCTGCCCGCGAAAGGGTGCAAGGCCAAGGCAAAGCTGAAAGCTCCCCCTGCCGCCTGCCGGCTGCCGCAGCCAGTGCCAGACGCCCAGACCCGGCCTCGCGAGTCGAGACCAGCGGACAGAAGGCAGAAGCTGCCTGCGCAGCGCAGCGCAGTACTGACACCGGAAAGGTGAGCGGCCTTTTGAACGGACACGGACGGGCCAATCCAAGCATTTGTTGATTTGCTGCGTGCCTGCGTCCAATTCACGATCACGAAGCTGCAGCGAGGGCCCAAGCTGCTGCTGTTTCGGCAGGACAGCCGCGCCATGCCATCTCCCACTTCCCAAACGCCAATCTGCACTGCGCTGTGCGCACGCTAGCTAAACACGTCCAACCGAGAAACTTTACGGTAAGATCACTCTTAAGCGTACTACCAAACTCTCAAGCGGTCAAGCATCTAGGAGTAGGTTCCTAAGCAGCTCACAGGAACTAGACAAGACAAGGCAAGAAGACCAGCGTCCTATTCGCTTGGTACAGGTCGTACTTTTTCAGTCAACCAATAATATTTTTTTTATAATAAGAGTCCGTTTGGCCGGGCTCTGAGCGGCTCTGGCTCCTCTGACTCCTCCCCTGTTCATCTCCTATAGCGACACTGTTCACCGGAGCCGTTTTTCACTCTCCTCCTTTCCTCTCTCACTGACAGCGCCGGAGCCGGAGAAGCTCGTTTTTTTTCTCCTCCGGCTCCAGCTCCTGCGCGCTACAGTTGCGCTCAGCCAGAGCCAGCGGGAGCCCGGCCAAACACACCCTAAATCAATCAATCGTACTTTTAGCCATGGCTTATGAGCCAAACGAACGGGACACATGATTCTTGTAGGGCTAAACCTACCGCGCGTTCACCTCGTCATCAACGCCACACCCTCTCTACACGTGCATCGCATACTCTTGCCGTGGTGTTGACCTCCGCTCGACAACTCCCTGCCGTGCATCCAGTTCCTCCACAGTTCGATCTTCCCACCATCTCGTTCACGTCAGAGACCAGCTTGTCCACCTCGGCCTCTTCCTCTGGTCCCTGCATGGCGGAGCAGGCCCCTCTTCTTATCAACGCCTTTGCTGTTGTCAACGTAAAGACGCATGTTCCAACCGTCTTGGAACTCAAGCTCCCCAACTTCACCAAGTGGGTGTTGTTCTTCCGCTCATGTGCACCAAGTTCAATCTTCTCTATCACATTAATGGCATCGTCCCCGCGTCCCACGATCGAACTGGACCTAGACCGGTGGTCGCGTTCGCCGCTTGCTCTATAGCAGCATTGCCGACGCGTACTGGACCTTGCCATGGAGCTGGATTAGACGGCCCACACTCTCTTTAGGTGGTTATCAGTGGGATGGTCTATATTCCAGACTAATAAAAGTACATGCGCTATATCTTCCTACACCATGAGTTCTACTCGTTTGTGCAAGGGATTTCTTCGTCAATGGATACCGCAGGCCACAGGCCGAGTCTGGCTCCCTAGGTCCCATGGGCCGTGCCCCCCCCCCCCTCCTATTTTTGCGCTTCCTACCTGACTCCTCGGGCCCACACCGCTTTTGTCTGCGACAGTACGTACTCGCTGTTGGTCCACATGTGAGACCAAGAAGAACTGTTTGGCAGTATAAAACTATTTAGCAGAGAGCTTCTCTTTAGTTTAATCTAGAAGCTACTTTGGAAACTCTACCAAATACGCTTTAACATTGTCCCTGTTTGGAACCGCTTATAGATTGTAATCTAATCGTGATTTTCTTATAAGCGACGGTATAAAAAATCTACTGTAGAAAGAATCCGGGATGTTTGACAATCCTGATTATTTTGGTAATCGGGAGTGTAAAAGGAATTTTGTGCCATTCTTCTTTCTTCCGATCACCATCCGTTGCCCTTCTTTGACCAAGGCAAGTTTGAGGGAGCGGACGGGGAGCGGCGATGGTGTCTCTGATCGAGCCAAAGCGGGGGCGGCAAGGAAGCGGACCGGAAACAGAGGGGCAGGCGCGGCGAAATGGACAGGAAGACGTGGGAGTGGAGCGGAAGGGTGAGAGGCAAAAAATCCTTTGTGGTGGAGAAAACGCGAGAAGGAAGCTACGGTATAGAGAACACCGGTTCCAGTTGAAACATCGATTGTTTTCACCGTCTCATTCCTTGATTTTATATCTAATATTAAAGAACTAAAATTTCTTCTCGTTTTTTGTATGGCCTTCCTTAACTACCCATGTGGACGACAAAACATCACACGCAATCCACATTGACAACAAATTAAATAATAGAAGTAATACGTTTTTCAGTTTACAACTCGTTTGACAATGAGTTGGAGACAAAAACGAGTTAACTTCAACGGCCAAATATCTTATTTTAATTTTTCAAATTGAATCCACCACAGACCCACCAAAGCAAATCAAGGCTACTCTGCACCATATATATATCGATATAATGCTTAATCGAGGACGTCCGGACGGACCGACCGATCCCGCGCGCATTACGCCCAATAAAAAAAGGGGCGCGTAGTTATAGTTAGGCGGAGTCCGCACCCTTGGAGCACATGCGGCGCATGGGGCCCTGTTCATACGTGTGAGAGAGGACTTCCTGCCTGTTGCGTTCGCTGCTGGCTAGACTAGCCGGCCAGGCCCCTAGCCGCGCGTGCCTAGGGCTACAGGCCTCCCTACCGTGCCTGCCCTCTACTACCTAGCGCCTAGGCCTGCTGCTGCTTTCATGCTGCTCTTTTTCTCTCTGCGTGTTGATTGCGCCTAGGCCAAGCTGCCCCTGCCGTATGCTTCCGGTTGCGTTGCTGCTTTGGGCGACTGTTTTTGACGCTTAGCTAGTTGCTAGGCTGGCCAGGCCGCTTTCCTGTTTGTGAGAGGAGCGCGGGCCCACATCTGCATGGCAGTTGAGTGCTGGCCCAAATTTTTCCGTCACTCCATGGCATTTAGCTCCATATGTTTCATGCGTTTCAGATGTATGTTTTATCTTAATGTTGCATGTGTTTTATCAGATGTTGTATATGTTGTAATTGCTACACACGTATGTTGCAAGTGTATGTTTTAAATGTTTTCGATGTTTCAAACATATGTTGCAAGTGTTTTATTTGATACTAATTACTTAATAGAGTTATCATCTAAGGTTTCACCCTCAGGATTGACAGAATAAATTCTGATTTGATGTGTTTGCTGCTGCATAACATTTGTTTTCTACACATCAGCATTATGAAAACAACTGTGTGTGGTGCTTCTCTCATGTTAATCTCTTTTACAGATGTGGACGGATTACAAACTTGAACGGTATCGCAAGCGTCATGGTGAGCTAAGGAACCTACCTTTGCACCCTCATTCCCGTTTGAAGATAGTCGATATAACGAGGTTTTATGGTCGAAAAGATCAGCTCGAGTTGGCAGTCCATGTTTTCAGAGTTTCTACTGCACTCGAGGCTATGACGATAGATCCAAGGCCGGTGGTAGGTTGTATAACTCAGGACTTGGGTATGGAAGATGGACTATGTTTCATAGATGCCTACAAGATTGCTCGGAAATACCTTCACAAAGCTGACGGTCGTGGTATTGTTGATGTTGTAAAAGTCAGCAGGGACGTCAAAAAAATTTGGCCATGCAAGTCAATTCACCCGTATTGGCTTTGTGCGGTGTCTGAAGATTAAGGTTTTATGATGATATATCGAGCTGCACCGATAATAAGCAAAGAATTTGGCCACACAAGTCAATGGCTCTGTTCGTTTGAGCTTATAAGCCAGAATCAGTCTTACTTTTTCAGCCATGGAACAATGTTTTCTCTCACAATAAATCAGTCCTATAAATCAGCAGCAACATCAATAAGTCCTGCCGAACAGAGCAATTATCTCGTTTGGATGCCCCCCCCTCCCTCCTTTTTGCATGAATAACAATGTTTCGAGCCCATCACCAACCTGTAATAATATGTTTATTCTCGTTAGTTGATCTACTTTCAACTATAGAATGCCAAGGTGTGCAGTGTGCTATGTATCATTACGTTATGTATAAAACATACTTTAGAGATGATGTTTAGAAAGTGATGATGCCAACTTATGCATACATTATTGTTCTACAAATCTGAAACAAAGCTCAAACTCCACATGGCATTGGACGTCATTCAGCGCCTTGACATTGCTCAGGAGAATAGGGAACTTTCAGATGCTGAATTCCGACTTAGATGCGGACTCAAAAAGAGGGTCGCTGGCCTTGCGGTAATTGAAAGGGCGCGCAAGAGACAATCTTCTCGAGTAACAAATTTGCGGGAAGGGGATGAAAACACAAAAATTTTCCATCTCAAGGCAAATGCAAGAAGGAAAAATCATATACAACGCCTTCAACAGGATGGTGGTTGGGCACTTGGGCCACGTCCCATGAAGATAAGCAAAGAGTTGTAAAAAATCACTTCTCTGCCATGCTAGGTGCCCCCGCCCAAAGGCAGCAAGATTTCAACTGGGACATCCTCAACCCACAAAGTTTTGACATGCAGTCGTTGGATGCACCTTTCACCATGGAAGAACTTTGGGCTGCTGTCATGAAGTCGCCTCCGGAAAAAGCGCCAGGGCCAGGTGGCTTTACTAGGGCTTTCTTCAGGTCGTGCTGGCACATTATCAAAGGCGACCTCATGGCAACCATGACCTCGATTCACAGCTTGAGCTGTTTGAATTTGGAGCTTCTTAATTTAGCCAATATAATCCTGCTGCTGAAAAGGGATGGTGCGGAAAAGGTTACAGACTATAAACCAATTAGTCTAATACATAGCGTGACGAAGCTATTCACAAAACTCTTGGCTCTAAGACTTGCTCCGGCCATGAGAAATATCATTTCTAAGAGCCAGAGTGCTTTCCTCTGTGGGTGAAGCATTCATGACAAGTTGACAACTACCTTTATGTCTGCAACATGGCAAAACGTTTCCAGCGGAACAAGACGCCGATGCTCTTAGTCAAGCTGGACATTTCAAAGGCTTTCAACTCAGTGCGCTGGACATTGTCGCTCCTGGAACATTTAGGCTTCCCTAGCAGGTGGAGAGATTGGATTTTCTGTGCTGCTTGCCACGTCCTCATCGCAAGTGCTGCTAAACGGCATTCCGGGGCAGCCGATCGCTCACGGGAGAGGGCTGCGGCAAGGGGATCCCATTTCACCGCTCCTCTTTGTTCTTGCCATCGATCCGCTGCAACGCCTCCTCCAGCTGGCGACCGATTCTGGATTCCTTTCGCAGATCGCCAAAAATCGAACAAGAATCTGAACTTCCATGTACGCTGATGATGCTGTTATCTTCATCAGGACAGTTAAGGAGGAGGTCAACACCTTGGCGTACCTGCTGCATAATTTTGGAGAAGTCACCGGGCTTCACACCAACATCTCCAAATCTCGGTCATTCCAATCTACTGCAGGGGACTCGACCTCAATCAAATCCTTTCGCACTTCCCAGCGAAGCTTACGAGCTTCCCCATTAGGTACTTGGGTCTACCTTTGTCTGCGACTCGTCTAAGAAAGGTAGACTTTCAGCCTCTTGCGGACAAGGCAGCTGGAAGCTTGCTAGGATGGCGTGGCAAATGCGCAAATGCACAAATGCAGGAAGGGTAACTTTGACAAAATCTGTCCTCTCGTCGCAACCAGTATACCTTCTCACGGTCATTAATGCTCCTAAGGAGGTTCTACAGACCATTGATGGCTACAGGAAGCGCTTCTTGTGGGCGGGAGATGAGAGCTTAACTGGAGGCAAATGCAAAAATTAATTGGACCACTGTTGGACGACCAACAGATTTAGAGAAATTTGCAAGAGCCCTGCGGCTTCGTTGGCTCTGGCAAGAGTGGGCATGTCCTGAGAAGCCCTGGGTCGGCTTGGGAAACCCTTGTTCAGACACAGATCGTCTCTTGTTCGCGGCATCCACAACGATATCTATTGGAGACGGGGCAAAGACTTCCTTCTGGCATGCATGCAGCCTGGGTTCAAGGTCGGCGTCCTAAGGATATTTCCCCTGCTATTTTTGACATCTCAAGAAAGAAAAATAGAACATTGAAGGAAGCATTCGCTGAGCACACGTGGATAAAAGACATCAACCTGCATGCACCAATCACAGCTGTCCATTTGCAGCAATTTGTATAGCTATGGTTCATTGTGCATGCAACAGTTCTCCGGAAAGGAACAGAGGACAAAATAACATGGAGGCTCACTGAGTCAGGAGAATACTCGTCGAGATCGGCGTATCGTGCGCAATTCATTGGGGCCACTACCTTCAACCTTAGACAGCTTATTTGGAAGCCTTGGGGCCCACCAAAATGCAAATTTTTTGCTTGGCTCATCATACACAATTGTGTTTGGACGTCCCATCGACTAGAGGTTCGAGATTGGCCACGAAATCCTTCCTGCACTCTTTCAGCCTGTTCGGTTGGCTGGTTCGTATCGTTGCTGGTTCGTGAAGAAGTATTGCTGGCTGGTTTGTGTGAGAGAAAAATACTGTTCCAGCTGAAAATTTACGATCATTTACGACAAGTCATAGCCAAACGAACTGGCAATTTGTCGGCATGCACTGGAGACGGCGCATCACATCCTTGTTGAATGTCGATATTCGAGGCGCGTCTGGAGCTACATCGCCAGTTGGTTGTCTCTGCCTCAGCTTCAACCAGAGGGATGGCCCCCTTCCACCACCGTCAAGGATTGGTGGATGTCTGTTGGCTCTTTGCCTCCAAAAGATCAAAGAAGAGGAAAGGACTTGGGGTTGGCTGGTGCAAAATTTTTGACCGCCTTGATTGTGGCCGCCTAGTTTGGCTCTCTTGTGATTAATATGTGCCGATTTGTGTTTGTTTGGCCCCTATAATTAGCCTGCTAGGGCTCCCTGCTTGTACACTTCTTCTATATTAATAGAACTGGTGCACAGTCTCGTGCCCGTTCCTTAAAAAAAATTGTCTTTGTTAAGAGGAATGCATATTATATGTGGTTCAGTCGTTCGGAGCACTAAAATCACCTAATGCGGAGACAGGCGACAGGCTTGAACATAAGCTAAGCCAAGAGCAGTTCTGGACAAATTCATATTATTGAAAATATGTGGAGGCATAAATAAAATTTTGAAAATAAGGGGATAGGAGCAACAAAAGCAGAACGGCTCTCATGAAAGCCACAGGATCTCAAATGGGCTGCTTGGTACCTTTTTGCTAGCTCTCTTTACTTAGCTGGCACAAACAATAACAAACTTGCCCATCGAGGAGAGCCGAATTGGTTCTCTCTTATCAGGCTTTGCCAATCAACCAAACAAACTATTTGCTGCAAATTCTTGCTAGACAACGCTGTAGTAGAGCGGGGATGCTGGAGGGTTCTGTTTGTCGGCCTCTCTGACCATCCACATTCGACGCTCTCTTTCTCTGTATTTGTTGAGGTGATTATTACTCACTCGAGCTAGAGGCTAACCACCACCGTCGTGTTGCGGCCGCCGCCCCCGGCCAGTCGGCCATCTATGGCTAGAGAGGAGAGCTCCAATCCTAATCAGGTGAAACCCTAACCGCCATCTCCATCCGCAGCAGCCGCCGCCGCCTCATCCACCGCACCAGCCGCAGCGACCTTGCCGCCAACCATTCCCACCCACCGCCCGCCCGCTGCCCCAGCCCCTGCCCCCTTCTTCCCTAGTATCGGCGTGCATGGACGTGCGCGCCGCTAACCTTATCGGCGCACGCGCTCCCGATAAGATTTGGGGTGTGTCCGCCGCGCACCTAGCTAATGGATCGTCAACTTTCCATCTTGAACGTTTAAAGCTAAATTTTCAAGACTTGGATTTTTCTTCTGCTTGCTCGAGGAGCTGCTCGGCCGGACCCAGCGGACAGCGCCGCCGCTGCTGCCTGGGGCACTGGGGCTCGGGGGAAGGCCTGGTTAGCGCGTCGCTATGGGACGCTACGGTCGCTCTCATACAGGCTCAGAACTCAGAAGGCGAGGGCTGCCTTTTTTTTCTAAAGTGGCTGCAGGTATGGATGCTTGTGTTCTTTCTAGCTTACTGTAGCTAGTGCTTCCGTGCAGCAGCAGCAAGCGCTACCGATCGGGCTGTTGCAAGGAGCGAACTTGATGGCGGCTTCACAGCGGTGGCGGTCAGCAACGTGAAGTCCGGGCGTGGGGCCACGTGCACGCAGCACCGACACCTTACAGAACGAGCGCCAGACCTCAATGCGAGATCCAAAATCTACCAATTTGGAATCAATTGAATCAAAATCAAGCATGGATTCACCAACACCGAGAGTCGAAGTCGAAGTCAAACAGAAACTTATTTCACAAGCACTACTTGCGCACGTCAGGAACATCAAATGACTAGCATTGCAACCGGAGTCCGAGCGTCGGAGCGTATAGGCAGGCTGGGCTATAACTCGTTTGCACCACCTATGGGTTTGGGAACGTTTGGAACTTGTAAACTCCAACTAAACCATCCCAATCCATTGGCACCGTTGCCCCCAAATCTATCCAGCCCAAGACGCTCGTGAACATTATTCCTCCCAACCCAGAGCCATCCGACACACAATCCAAACTGTTTAATCCATTCCAGCCCAATCCATTAGCAGGGTGAATTGCATTGCAACCCATACTTGGCCACATCCGGCGGCCACGCCCCTGATATTCATAAAAATTCTACTGGATCAATACAACCAACCAAAATATGTCGTACTAAATCACACCATTCCATTCATACCATTTCATACAACCATCCAAACAGAAGACATGGTCCATTGGTCTTGTACTACATCATACCGATTCGTTCATACCATTCAACTAGACAACCATCCAAACAAAAAGACATGCTCTACATTTAACCAACCAACCAATCGCATATCATCTCATCCATAATTGTCCCAGACCATCATTCAAACAGTGCCCAGTATGGAATTAAATTGGGTGGACCCCGGGTCCACCTAATAACTGTGCACCTCTATGGTAGATGATCGACATGTGGCAGAACAGAATATCACACGGACACAAGGCAACATGCGCGGAGGCTTAATTTAAAAAGAGAGGATAAGGTGCAGGACTCAGGTGTTGCAGATTTTTACTGGACGTGGGATTTGGCTACTTGTGCACGTGTGAACAGTCCACCATAAGGTTGCACGGGTGATGGATGGACCCAGGGTCCATCCAATTTATATCCGTTCCCAATACTACTAGCAAAACGGCAGCCTCCTCCCTGGCGAACAATGCCTAAAACTACTACTACTAGCAAAACTGCACTCTCCTCACCGATGAAGAGTGGCATATGTCATTTGAATGGTGTACCTAAAATGGAACATATTTACTACTACTTTCACATAGTGAGTGCGAGTGGAACCATCAGAGTAAATCATCTGTACACTGATACCCCGGCGGGTTGTATTTATTATTCAAACAACTATATGAAGCATGCTGAAGTTCATGTTGGTATAACACTTTATTCTTTTTCTTTTATATCAGAGATATTGTATGCTACTTGCTATCCCAAATATGTCTATTAAGTTTTTTTCATAAGTCAATCCTTTTTAAGTTGTAGCATCATTAGTTATATGCTTAATAATACTACATTAAATTAAACACTTTTTATTATTGTGACAAAGAGTTATATAAGACCACACACACCTTTGAATGGCTATCCTAGCACCTATCACCCTTCTCACATCTACCATGCTCTTGGATGGTATATCACGACAAGGAGGTGTGCCTCTATTTATAGGCTATGGGGGCTCATAGGAAGGTGACATGTGTGCCCCCTAGATAGTTCCAAAGATAAATATCTATGTTCTACATTATTCTAATTTTCCATGGCGATAATATATATCTAGTAGCTTCAAGCCAAATATCAAGCATCAAGAGATATGTAGAAGCTTCTAGAAGTTTGCAATGTAATCTTCAACTCCTCAATGCAAACTTTCTTCTATTGTAGTCTTGCAAACCATGCCGTGCACCTCTGGAAAATTTTCAAATAGCTTTATTGAGTCCTTTTGTAAGTATATCGGTAATTTGCTCATCTGTCTTGGTGGGCACCATTTCAATCTCTCCCTTAAGAACCTTATCTCTTATGTAGTGGTAGTGAACGTCTATATGCTTGGTCCTTGCATGGAAGATATGATTTTCTGCTAGATGTATAGAGGATAAGTTGTCACAGAAAACCCTTACTTGATAATCTATTGGTTGATGAAGGTCTTCCATTAATTGCTTGAGCCAAGTACTCTCTTGTGTTGTCATTGTCGCTGAGTAGTGGATAGTGCCATGGTAGGTTGTTTCTTGCTGCATAATGATATGGCACCTGATCCAAGACTGAAGAAGTATCCTGTGGTCGATCGTTGCGTGCCATAGTCTCCAGCATAATCAGCATCACAATATCCATTCACTTGATAGTCCCTTGTCTTTATAAATAGGATACCAAAGTTGATGGTGTGCTTGACATACCTTAGTATTTGCTTGTCTGCATAAGGTGAGGCTTCTTTGGATTGCTCGTGTATCAACTGATGGCTCCAACTAAGTAGGCTATATCTGGCCGAGTCAATGTGAGATATATGAGTCCAACAAGTTATCGATACATAGTGACATAATCCAAGTCTTTTCCTTCATCCTCTTATAGCCTCACATTTGAATCCACAGGTGTGGAGATAGGTTTGTAGTCAGGTAGTAGCCCATACCTCTGTAAAATATCCTTGGCATATTTCTGTTGTCCTAGAAATAGGCCATACCTCTAATCCAAGGAAGTGCTTCAACTCTCCAAGCTCTTTCATTTGAAACCAGACGGAGATATTTTCTCTTGTCCTCTGTATCTCTTCAGAGTAGTCTCCCATGATAATCAAGTCATCAACATAGACTAGGACTACTATAAGTCACCCTTCCTTGGTCTTCACAAATAAGCTAGAATCTGATGGAGCGACCTTAAAACCACTTTGTGTGAGAAACCTACCAATCTTTTCATACCAAGCTCGTGGAGCTTGCTTTAAGCCATAGAGAGTCTTTTTCAATTTGCAAAAATACTCGGGGTGAATTTTGCTCTCAAAGCCTCTTGGTTGCTCCATGTAGATGTCTTTGTTAAGTTCACCATGTAGGAAGGCGTTCTTGACATCTATTTGCCATAACTTCCAAGACTTGCATGTGGCTGTTGCAAGCAAGACCCAAATAGTTGTGATCTTTGCCACCGGGCTAAATGTTTATTCATAAGCCAATATTGTTGAGAAAATCCCCAAGCCACGCCTTATACCTCTCAATTGGGCCATTTGGTCGTGTCTTTATCTTGTAAACCCATTTGCACGATATGTGCTATACTTCTTTTGGCCTTGGCACTAAATCCCATGTTTGATTTTTCGTTTAGTGCCTTAATCTCTTCCTCCATTACTTTACATCTCTTCCTCCATGCGCCTTAATCTCTTCCTCCATGTGCCTTGCTTTGGCCAGTGACTTGGGCCTCCAAACCCTCTGCGTGGCGAGCGATTGTGTTAATGCAGTTGCAAGCATCCATGGTGTGGGTTTCGGGAGGTACGGGCCAATGGAAATCAAGACCTGGACGGAAAGCTTCACAAGGGTGGAGTTTGTTCATGAAGGCAGACACTCCAATATTGATGCTCATTGTTTAGCTAGGAGTTTTGTAAACTTTTCGGTAGGAAGGCATGTTTGGTTTGTTGCTCCTCCTGATGGAGTTTGTACTAGTTATCCTGATGAATAAAGAGGGGTGACACTTTGCTAAAAAAACTAGTAGACAAGCTGTATAAAAAACTCTTCATTTCACTTTATAGATCAATTTGTCTTTTCAAGATAAACAACTTTTTATCATGTATCTGGACATATCATATATGAGATATTTACCTGTATGGCCTTAAAAAATACATCTTCCTTCTATGACCCTTTTTTTAACTTACCTGTATGGCAAAAATCTCTTCCTTCTATGGCCTTTCGTCCAATTCAGGCCATTGATGGTGTTAAGTGAGGGGTAAAATGACATTTTACCCCTAGTGAAAAAATAAAATACAGAGTTTAGTTTGTCTATTTTAGATTTGGAGTAATATTGCACAAAAAATAAAGCAAGTGAGAGCAAGATAAAATCATAAATCAACATTTTCTGTAACACATACCATTTTAAGTGTTCGTAGGGCACAACAATATCATGCAAAGGCAGTGGAATCATGTTTTCTATTTTTACACTTTTATTAATTATAAATCATTTAACATGCATAATCCTAGTTAAATCCATAACTCAGTCAAACATGTCATATTAAGGAGTCTAACAAAATTGGGTTTGCTATTTTACAATGTTTCTACTAATTACTATGCAATTTGAAAGTTTCAACCGATTTATGCATAAAAGAAAAAGTGAAATACTATGCGGTACTATTCATATGGGTCATGGTTTTTGCAGAAAACATCCTGGAAAAGCTTCTATTCTCGCGAGTGGTCCTTCTTCCTCCAACAGAGCAGAGCAGCGCTCGGGGGATGCTGAAATCCGACCGGCGAGGTCGCCGGAGGCGACGACGGAGGGGAGGCGCGACACCCATGGGCCCATGCTCACCCGTAGGCGGGGGATGCTTCACCGGAGGCATCCCGAGTAGGGGTGGCTACGGCGGCCTACAACGGCGGCTTGCTCCAGTGTGGACCAACCCTGGTGAGCGTGAGATGGAGAGGAGGATGGTGAAGACCCCCGTGGGGGCTGGGAGGTGCACGCTAGACCAGAAGGGCGGTGGCGCCTCCACCACGCGTCGCTCACCGGCCAAGGATGGGTGCAGGGCCGGGCGGTCATGGATCCGACGGCAGAGAGGCCAGGGCGGCCCCTAGCTGGGGATCCTGTCGACGCCATCCTTCATTGCACATGGCTCGTTGCTCTTTTTTTTCACCCACGCTCCTGCCACCCGAATGCAGTAGAAACAGAGGAAGGGGAACACATCAAGCAGTAAGGGCATTTTAGTCGTTTCGTGTGCCCAATAGTGGGGAAACAAACGTCAGCCCTTAACAGGCTGGACGGAAGGCCATGCATGGAAGAAAATTTTGTTTTCAAGCCTTGTAGGTAAGTTTAAAAAAAAGGTCATAGAAGGAAAACATATTTTTTGAAGGTCATATAGGTAAATATCTCATCGTATATCTAGGTGTATAGTAAAATGCATGTAGCTAACAAAGCCAAAATGACTTATAATTTCGGATAGAGGGTGGTAGTAGATAAGCATGTACGTTTATATAAAAAACATTCCTTATTAATTGATGAATATGATCAACAAGAATACAGACCACAATTCATCCTGTAAATGATTCAAAGTCTGCCACTTCCACATATAATTAATACTTTCTCTATTCCAAATTATAAGTTGCTTTGACTTTTTTTTGGTACATAGCAAAATCTATATAAAAAAGGTCAGAACGACTTATAATTAGGAATGGAGGGATTACGTAATTAATTACTTCTACCAACAAGCATTAATTCATTGCTTCTAACAATAATTATTTACTTTTACCAACCAAAGTATAGAAGAGTGAACCAAAATTCCACCAAAAATTGCACAATTGACATATTTTATGATTCAGCTTATCTCTGAATTTTGCAGATTGATGAGACTGATGTTCACCTTCCTCGGCCCACAGATAATGCTCTGTACAGAAGAGTGAGCCAAGTAGTGCAATAAGGCAATAAAACACATTTGACGTTGAAAGGCGCACAAAAAAAAAAGCTATGCTTAGAACTACACCACCTCCCTCCCTTATTAGGAGTTTGCTTTTGTCTGTACTCGGCAACATCGTACCATTGACTTCCACTTGCAAGTAAATATCATGCTAACAATACTATGAATATATGAAAAATAAATTTCCAAACGACATTGCCTACTGATGAGCTGGTAGTAGTATCGTAGATTTTTTAGTTTTTTTTTGCAACTACTATATCATATTAACTTCAATTTCTAAGGCTTGTATTGCACTCTATCAAAAAGTTCAGATAGTCATACTTAAAGGATCATGAACATACCATCTAATAATTCAAGAGGAAGCAAGGTGTAAACTGAACTTTGCATGCTTTGGTGGAATCATAAATGCTATAATAAACGTACATGTCGGCGTGTTTTTAAGTAGAATGGCAAGAGCTACGTATGACTTTCAATTGAGACAAGAAAGTGTGTGTTTTTTGACAAAATACTCCCTCCATTCCAAATAATAAAATGTTTTATTTTTTCTAGATTTATGATTTTTGCTATGCACTTAAATAAACATCATATCTAGATGCATAATAAAAACAATGTATAAATAAAAGTCAAAACGTCTTATAATTTGGAATAGAGAAAGTACAAGTTAGTACAACCATGGCCACTAGACCGGGCGAAGAACCATGCAGCCATAGTGCTGCCAAATGCATGAGTTAAGTAAAATGAAATTTATTTGAAAATCAAGAAATCAAATTACTTAAAAAATCAAATTGGGTCGAAAAAAATTCATGAAAACCACATATATCATGGATCATGGATGCAATCCGAAACCAAGAAAATTGGGTCGAAAAAAATCTTGTAATTTTCAGCATGTCTTTGTTAAAGAAATTAGGATTTTATTTCAGCATCTATGCTAATAAATTGCATGACAAAATATTCCAAAAATCTATAAATAACTTATAAAAATCTTATTTTTCTTTTGCTAAGATAAAATTGGATTACAAGAGTACGACTTCACCTTAAGTCGTTCAGCCAGGAGACAAGGTATACTTTTGTAATTTCTATATACAAAAATGCATTAAAAAAATAAAAATCTTTATGATCGGACGTTCAAACAGTTAGAAATTTGCAATGGAGGGAGTAGAATTTTGCACGTCGATTTATATATATTGTTTAATTGGAAAACCACTTATGATGGGCAAGCTCCCTACGTTACAGAAATAAAAAGGAACTGTTTGAGATATACTCTCAAATTATAAGGAATTTCAACTTTTTTGGAGAGTCAAAGTATATTAAGATTGACTAAAAATTACTAAGATTTGTTACATCAAACAGGTATACAATGGAAATATAATTAATAAAAATATAATAATACTTATTTGGTATTATAAATGTTGTTATTTTATTATATAAATTTGGTCAAATATGAAATACTTTGATTCTGTAAGAAAGTTGGAATGACTTATAATTTGGAACGGAGCGAGTAATACAAAAAAAGATGAAATGGAAAGGATAAATGCGCGGTACTGGTATTAGAATATAAATAAATAGTCTCACGACACACTCAAATCCTGGCAAGATAGTCGAAGATGAAGCCGTGATGCTCAGTGCAGTTGCTAACCTCCGATGGTTAGATAGTCATCTAGCTAAATAAAATTGATTTTTCTGGAGTACAAGTTAAATAAGTTGTCACTGAACGTCTGTCGAAAGAAGAGTTAGTGCTGAAAACATGAACTATGTCGCCTCCTTACCATGAATGAAGATGAGATCTTCTACATTGAGCGATATCGAGTTTGTTGAACTGATTCCTTCAGTCAATTTATTGGGAAGCAACTGGTGCTCAATGGCCATTATGTACTTCGCCTTGACTTGCTGCAAAACAAGGTCCTATACTCAAAAAAGAGCACTACAAATAGTTTGTCATTGCTTAGGCCCATTGTTCTTGCCAGCAAGTTCAGCGCGTACCTACATGATCTGCCAGGTACTACCACCACCCAACACAAATTTTTCATTTCAATTGTACTGTCATAGTTTGGATCTGACTTATTGATGATCATTTTTTGTTATTATACATCAGCCCTAACTTTATGTGGCTATCCTAGCACCTATCACCCTTCTCACATCTACCATGCTCTTGATGCAATATCATGGCAAGGACGTTTGCCTCTATTTATAGGCTATGGGGGCTCATAGTAGGATGACACGTGTCCCCCTTCTATATAGTTCCAAGATAAATGTCTATGTTCTACATTATTCTAATTTTCCATGGTGATAATATCTAGTAGCTTCATGCCAAATATCTAGCATCAAGAGATGAGTAGAAGCTTCTAGAAGTTTGCAATGTATTCTTCAACCCCTCAATGCAAACTTTCTTCTATTGTAGTCTTGCAGGCAATGCCGAGCGCCTCTCAAAATTTTTCAAACTTGGCTTTATTGAGTCCTTTCATGTGTAGATCGGCAATTTGCTCATCTATCATGGTGGGCACCATTTCAATCTGTCCCTCAAGAACCTTATCTCTTATGTAGTGGTAGTGAACTTCTATATGCTTGGTCCTTGCATAGAAGACAGGATTTTCTGCTAGTGCTAGACATATAGAAGCAAATAAGTTGTCACAAAAAATCCTTACTTGATAATTTGTTGGTTGATGAAGGTCATCCATTAATTGCTTGAGCCAAGTAATCTCTTATGCTGCTATTGTCGTTGACCGGTACTCTACTTCAGCACTAGATAGTGCCATGAGAGGTTGTTTCTTGCCGCACCATGGTATGGCACCTGATCCAAGAGTGACATCCTCTAAGTCTTTTTCTTCATCCTCCTGTAGCCTCACATTTGGATCCACAGGTGTGAAGATAGATTTGCAGTCAAGTGGCTCATACTTTTGTAAAAGATCTTTGGCATATTTCTGTTATCCCAGAAATAACCCTTCCTTTGTGTGTTCCACCTCCAATCCAAGGAAGTGCTTCAGCTCTCAAAGCTCTTTCATATGAAACCGAACGGAGAGAGTTTCTCTTATCCTTTGTATCTCTTAAGAGTAGTCTGCCGTGATGATCAAGTCATCAACATATAGACTTGGACTACTGCAAGTCTCCCATCCTTGGTCTTCAAGCGACAGACTCCAAGGTTTCAGCACTACCTAATCTTTCGGCAAACCTTCGGAGTAGCCAACCAAGGCCACAAACTTATGGTGCCATAGACACAGCCCATGGAATAGACTCGTGTCTTGAGCGCAAGCCTAAGATTCTTGGGGGTGTGTGAGCAGAACTTCGGGGGCAAAGAAATGAAGCTGCACTTGGGACCTTCAGATGCGAATAGGTCATAGATCAAGACGCCTGTGTGGAGATCAGCCCAGGAAATGCTGAAGCCCCCAAACGCAAATGCCATGTCAATGTGGAAGAAGCACGTGGGCCCACACAGCTCGACGAGGAGGGGGAGACGCGCCACCGTCCGCATTCCACGAATTGGATGTGGACGACGACCGCCATAGGTAGAGGTTGGCGTCGGGGAGACCTGGGTGGACCGTGGTGACGAGCTCAGCGAGAACGTAGGACCCGTTGTCACCATGGCACTGCTGCAAGATGGCTGCGCTCATACCCAGGCATTTGATGGTGGCTAGTGAAACGGGCCACCAGGGTGGATCAAGCAGCGAAATAGTGGAGGAGGAGTTGCTCACCCTGTCGTAGACCATGTGGCATCCGGCCTCCTAGCACACATCGTTGCCAGGTCGGTACATGCCGGTGTGTAGATGATGGCGAGGCCCTTGTCGGTGCTCAAGACTGTATCGCCGTCTATCCCTTGCATCAGGTGTTTGGGAAAATGTTGCACCATGGACAAGGAGGTTACTTCAAGGGGATTGGCGACGATCGGGTTTGGTTTCAAGGCAGTTGTTACTTCTTCTAGACTCACCTCTCCACTCGATTTGTCGATTGCAGCTGCTGCTTGGCCCGCGCCTTCGGTGGATCCCCCATCGATGAAGTTCACGATGCAATGGAGAAAGGCCCATGGGGGCATGATTGCTGGGGTTTGATTGGATCGAGGAAAGAGGGGCGGGGCTGCCTGCTGCGACTGCGGTTGCAATTTGGTACGAGACGACGGCACCCGCAACAAAAACACCCTATTGGGATCGCGGACCAGGTGTAGGCATGTTACTGTTGTAAAATATAGAGGCTATGAGAAAAAGAAATCATAATCCGTCTGTATATAGACTCTTATCGAACTCTTAGACCTAGGGAGAACTATATATTTGTGATTGTTACGTTGTAATCATCAATATTCATATAATAAAGAATAGTTTCTCTATTTTGTGTCTATATGTTCTACTCTGTTATCATGAGAGATGGAGAGAGAAAGATCCTAACCGTCATAACCGTTGGCAATGTGTTTTATAACATGTTATCAGCACGACAAACTCTATGGGCCTATTCGCTTGGAGGAATTTGGATGGTTTGGAGAAATGCTGGAGGAATATGTGAGAGAAAAACACTGTTCCGGATGAAAAAAGAAGCGGTCAAGTCGGATTTAAGGGCACGCGAACGGGGCCTATGTGTCAACATCGTTAATGAAACTGTTGTCGATCGCCGGCACTGGCACCCATATCGTCGTCCCCTTCATGACTTTTTCGATGATGTCGACATCCCTAACGTCGTTATCCCGTCATCAAGCAAACTGATCTGCGACAATGCCAAACGTCACATGTGGTATGTATTTACTAACAAATGTCCTACACGACAAATGGAGGTCATCAAATTGACATATCGCGCTATGTTTCACTGGCAGACAGATGGACTTTAGTCCCGGTTGGAAACAGGCTTTAGTTCTGGTTTTCCAACCGGGACTACAAATCCGGTACTAAAGGGCATAACTCTTTAGTCCGGGTTAGTGTTACCGACCAGCACTAAAGGTCCTCTGACGCCCAAGGAACTTAGACCCGGGGCTAATGCTCACATTAGTCCCGGGCCTAATTTTAGGTGAGACTAATATGTTGAACCAAAAGTCTTTTCTTTACTAGTGTTTTTGTCTCTGCCATCGAGCTAGACAATCGTTTTCACCGTACATGTAGTACACCTAGAATTGTACATATAGTACATATATACTCGAAGCATTACTCAAATATGCATTAGGGTTTTTTAACCTCGTTAAACATGAGACTTTGCGTGTTAGGCATGAAGCCAACATTAACGCATCCCTGAAGGATACAAACGCACATTAAAAGTGTTGCACCCAATGATGACCCGTAGTCGAATTGCAAGAAACCGACTCACTGAGATTACGTGCTCGGTGAAATTGAGTTGACCTCGATTGTGTTAACACTAGCCTTGCACATCCTCAAACGCTGCCTCAACCGTCATGTTTGTCGCTGCAGCTCGCGGTTTGCTCGCGGCACGGCGGCAGCCGTCCGGGTCCGGCAGGCCCAAGGCCCATCGCTACTAATGGCCAGCTCACCATCGCACATGACCCATGGCCTGCATGGCACCCTGTCTGCACACTTGGTAATCGCTCGCCGATGTTGCGCTTGCACGCTGGCCGCTGCACCAGCACATTGCACTGATGCGGGGGCTGGGAAGAAGGAAGATTGTTCGCGTCGGGCCAAGCAGGCCTTCGGGCCTATCTAACCGAAAAGAAAAGGAAATGAATCAGGCTAAGAAATAAAATGTAATAATGTGGAAAATTTCGAGAAAAAAATTAAGAAATCCAGAAAATAAGAATAAGACGATAGATCTGAAATTTTATAGTCCACTAAATCTTGAAGATTTTATGCTCTACCTACCGTTTCTGGAAATTACATATTTATCATATTGTTGTGTATATAAGCACTCGGAAAACATAGTTCTTACGAGCAGTTTTTACTATTTTAACCCTACACCATCTATTTATGCTTATTTATGTATTGTCTTATGATATGCAAATATAAGGATGTATATACAACATTACATTTGCAACTTAGTTGTTGTTTTGCCTAGATCTATTTTTATGAAATAAATAGTAGATTAATTTTGGAAGATTTTTTTCTAAGCTTTGAATTTAATTCGGAAAAATGCTAGTGCAACCTCTATGGATTTTTATACCATGTAATTGTAGAAGTAGAATTTTGAATGTTTATACTATAGAAACATGATATAAGGTGTATGATGAGCTCTTTTAATTCTGTAGACCTTAGATTTATCATCATTGTAGCATAATAAATTTTTGGCGGTGAATGAATAATGCTTGGTATTAATTCTAAAAATTAGCATGTAAAATGATTAAATCCTAAAAAAATGCTAGGATCCTTCCAGAAATATTTTGGCTAACTACCAACCGAAAGAAATTGACAAGAGCTTCGTCATTCAACTAAGGCCCCGTTCGTTTGGAGGAATCTGGAGGAATTTGCGAGAGGAAATCAGCCGTGAACAGTAACTTTCAGCTGTGAACGGTAGCTTTTTTTCACCGTCCGAACGGGGCCTAAGGTAGAAGAGAGAAAAAGACAAAGTTTAGTCATGAGCTACATAAATGCTCGGACAACCACCAATAAGACAAATTACAACCCAATTCCTCACAAGTGCAACAGAGAAATGTTCACAAAAAGGAAACAGGCTAGTACTTCTGAAGAAAAGCACACCTCCATTGATTGATGTCTTCTTTAACCCATGATGCAACATGTGCAAGGCTTACATAACCTTCAAAGCTCCACCAACTCACTTATTTCTAATAACTCAACATTCATTATATATATGGCAATACCATTAAAAGATCGACGTGCTCTTTTATCATACTGCTCCCAACTCCTTTCCCATTGGACTGATATGACTAATTACATTCTCAGCCGTGATAATTTTATTTGAAAATAATAATAATAAATCTAAATATTATTAAAAAAACTAGCTACCCGTGCTATTTGCGCGGACCACCTTGCTAGTTATTGGTAATTTCATATCTACAATAACATCACATACATACATGATACATGTATACATAGTCACATACTTGTGGATTGCAGATATACCAAGAAGATCTAGAGACTCTGCGTGGAATGGACTGGTCAGCCGAGTCTCTGACCAGAAAATTGGCTGACAAGCACCACAGTGCAAGAATGGTCTACGAATATCACAACGGAGCAAGAGATGCCTCGAAAAGCGATCAAAATTAAGTCTACTCTCCTCGGCTCTGTTCGGCTGTCATTATAAGCCGGCTTATCAGTCATTGTATAATATTTTTCTCTCACAACAAATCAGATGTACAAATCAACACAAACGGTTTATAGACCAGTCAAACATAGCTCATCTCTTAGGCAACGAGAAGCCACGACGATATCCATTATGAATATCATTAAAAATAAAGCAGTAGCCTGGTTCGCAGCTGGACTAAAACATTTAGCGATTCTTTTAGCACAAGAATAGCTTCTCCTTCCTCCCTTCTGGGGGATTGTAAACTCTCTTCTATATCAATGGAATAGGCACAATCACGTGCCGATTCGTTAAAAAAATAGTTGCATACACTCTATACCTATAAACAGCTCCAAATGGCTATAGTCTGGTAGATCTCGAGTTTGATAAATTTATCATAGTGTTTGATTAACGTGTTTTCTTCTCTAAAGACACGAATATACATTATTACGGCATGCACCCAGTCACCCAACAGTTCTTCGGAGGTGCTTATAGGAGTAAGGTATGCATGCCTACGTTCATAAGAGTGAGTGTGCGCTCATGTATGTAAACGTCTACGTTTGTAACTGGGTGTCGCAAAAAAAAAGTTTAACATTGACTAAGAGTAGTGACTTTCCGGTAAAAAGACACTGAATGGAACCACTACGAGTCTATGGTCGATAGTGGAAACGCGTCTCTTTTGTGGAAAGAAGGTACTCCAGTGATCCAAAAGTTGCCGGTAGACCAGAAGACAAACAATATGGAAGTGAGTGAGGAGTTTAATAAGACGACCACTCAGACCACAAGGCCTGTTGGTGCAAACGAATTTATACAAAGCTAAGCCACACCTTCACTACTGCTTCCAAGCGAGTAAAAAATAAAAAGAGGGAATGTACAAGGAATTCCAGCAGTAGTGAAGGTGGGGAGTAATAAAGCTCCTACAGACGACTCATCGTTGACGAGGGGTGATTAGTAGAGTATACGTGACTGATGCACGGGAGTCTCAACTCTCAACCAGCCCTCAGTCGTCGTTCCCTAACCTCATGCACGCAATGGCGCCGCTGCCACACAACCTCCATCCCTGCCTACGCCGCCTAGACCTCCTCCTCGTCGTCGTGACGGTCGTCTCTGCGGGGTCCTCGCCGGAGAGCGACTTGTACGCTCTCTCCAAGCTCAAGTCCGCCCTACTCTCCGGGAGCGTCCGCAACAGTCCTTTGCTTGCCGACTGGGACATCGAGACATCGGCGTCAGGCGGCATATCATCCCGGACAAACCATTGCAACTTCTCTGGGATCAAATGCGACGCCTCCAACCGCGTCGTCGCCATCAACCTCACCGGCGTCCCTCTCCATGGCGGCGTGCTTCCAAGCGAGGTCTCGCTACTGGACGCTCTCTCCAGCCTCACCATCGCCTCGTGCTCCTTGTCAGGCGTTATACCCGCATCACTCGCCTCAATGCCTCTCCTTCGCCACCTCAACCTCTCCATCAACAACATCTCCGGCTCCTTTCCGTCCCGATCGGCACCGCCGTACTTCCCATTTGCGAAGGTCATCAATGTCTTCGGCAACAACCTCACCGGTCCCCTCCCACCTTTTGGCATGTCGCACACAAGGATGCGGCACCTGGACCTTGGCTGGAACCACTTCTCAGGCGGTGTACCCGAGGAGTACGGTGACATGAACAAGCTCGAGTTCCTCGCGCTCGAAGGTAACTCGCTATCCGGCCTTGTGCCGCCGTCACTCTCAAGGCTCAAGAGAGTAAAGGTGATGTATCTGGGGTACCACAACTCGTTCGATGGTGGCGTGCCGCCAGAGTTCGGCGAGCTTGAGGCCCTCGTCGTGCTTGACATGGCCGACTGCAATCTCCAAGGACCTATCCCTCCGGAGCTCGGCCACCTCACTCGGATCATAGGGTTATTCTTATACTCTAATAACTTGGTCGGCGAGATCCCGGCCGAGCTCGGCAGCCTCAAGAACCTAATGTCCCTGGATCTCTCCTTCAACCAGCTTACCGGCGAGATACCGATAAGTTTTGCCGGCCTAACCACACTGAAATTACTCAATCTATTTGCGAACAAACTCCGAGGCGTAATCCCGGAGTTCGTCGGGGAATTGCCTCAATTGGAAATCGTCCAGGCATGGCAAAACAACCTTACCGGGGAGATCCCAGCCAACCTAGGCAAGAACGGCAAGCTGCTGGAACTGGATGTCACGGACAACCAGCTCAGCGGCACCATACCGTCCTACCTCTGCGCCGGGAGGCAGCTTCAGTTTCTTTTCCTGATGCGGAACAAGCTTTCTGGGCCAATCCCTGAAGACCTCGGTAACTGCAAGACCCTTGCCAGAGTTCGCCTGAACAACAACTTCCTCACTGGCTCCATTCCCGCTGGCCTTCTTGATCTCCCCATGAATGACATGTTGGACCTGAGCAACAATTTGCTCTCAGGAGAGCTCCCAACGGTGATTCCCAGTGCTGGGCTAAGGTTTTTGTCAGTTGCATCCAACAATCTATCCGGTCCCGTGCCGCCGGAGATCGGCCATCTCAAGAAGTTGTCCTTGCTCAACGCCAGTGCCAATGCGCTCACGGCCGGCGTTCCACGACAGCTCAGCCACTGCGAGTCGCTGACAGTGATAGACCTCAGTCGCAACCAGCTCACCGGCGAGATACCGAAAGAGATCACAAGCTTGAAGGTTCTGACAATGCTGTACCTGTCGAGAAACAGAATCTCCGGTGAGCTTCCGGTGGAGCTCGGTGAGATGATCAGCCTCTCGAAGCTGGACGTGTCCTACAACGACCTCAGCGGCCGTGTCTTGCTGCCACAGCTTCAAGGGGTGTTCGCGGTTTCAGACAAGACAGACTTTGAAGGCAACCACGGCCTTTGTGTGGAGCACATCACTGCCGCTTCATGCCCCATCCCCATGTCGTTGCAGAGTTCACGGCGTTTCAAGCCGACGATGTTGCTGTGGCTTGTGCCAACCGCCAGCGCCTTGGCGGTGGTCGTGTGCCTCGGACTAAGGTGGGGGCGCAGGGCGTGGCGGGAGACAGCGAAGCGGCGGCCTGTGACATGGAAGATGACACGGTTCCAGAACCTGGAGCTGGGAATGGACGACGTGCTCCGGTGCCTCAGGGAGGAGAACGTCATCGGAAGAGGAGGTGCCGGCACCGTGTACCGCTGCGTGACGCGGGACGGCACGGAGGTGGCCGTCAAGCGCCTGCCCAGCCCCGGCCGCCGTGACCACGGCTTCCGGGCCGAGGTGACCACGCTCGGTGGCATCCGGCACCGCAACGTCGTGCGGCTGCTCGGCTTCGCGTCCAGCGCGGAGGCCAACCTGCTCCTGTACGAGTACATGCCGATGGGGTCGCTGGGCGCGGTCCTGCACGGCGACAGCGGCGGGCTCCTCCTGAGCTGGGCCGCGAGGCACCGCATCGCCAACGAGGCGGCGCGCGCGCTATGCTACCTGCACCACGAGTGCTCGCCGAGGATCCTGCACCGCGACGTCAAGTGCAACAACATCCTGCTGGACTCGGCGATGGAGGCGCACGTCGCCGACTTCGGCCTCGCCAAGTTCCTCAGCCGCGGCGCGTCCTGCTCCGGCGGCACGAGGGCGGTGGCGGCGGAGGAGTCCGTGTCCGTCGTCGCCGGCACGTACGGGTACATCGCTCCTGGTAAGAACGTCGTGCGCTGGACATATAAGCACTTGCATCGCCATACAGTGACGGGCACAGAGTGGTGCGTGCAGAGTACGCGTACACGCTGCGGGTGGACGAGAAGACGGACGTGTACAGCTTCGGCGTGGTGCTGCTGGAGCTCGTCACGGGGCGCCGCCCGCTCGGCGACTTCGGCGACGAGATCGACCTCGTCCACTGGGCGCGGAGCGTCGTGCCGAGACCAACGGACACGGCGGCAGTCCTGACCGTGGCTGACCCGCGGCTGCCGCCAGAGCCGACCGGCCTGATCGCTCGCCTCTTCAGGGTGGGCATATCGTGCGTCCGAGAGAGCAGCCAGGCACGGCCCACCATGCGTGAGGTCGTGCACGTCCTCTCCAGCTTCGTCGTACCACCTGCGGATCCAGCCTGCTCAGTTTCTGCTCTTCCCCTGTAACTAACGGCACCACCAAGTGTATCAGGCAAGCAACCGTAGAGCAATTGCACCACTAGCAGTTTCAGTTTGTGGGTTGGAAATAACGAACGAATCTTTTACGCTTGTGAGCGCATATGTAGGAATCGTCACAATTGGCCGCAGCTACATTGATAAATGCCTGTCGTTTCTGGTAGCAAGACTTCATCCCTTTGACTCGCAGACAGGAAGGATGATCGATCACAGTCAATACTTGTGCAGGATGCAACCGCTGATCTGAATGGTTGTTTTTCTTCTGGGCCTGCTCTTCTGAATGCTGCGACCATCCGGCATCTCACTTTTATCTGGGCTTGGAGCTTGCACCGAAGATCATATACTCTGGCAGTCCTGATGCCCGAGGGCGCTCTAGCGGCAGGGCGAGCTGCCGAGCTGGGCGCGGTGGCACAACCACACCCAGTCACAACATTTATTAAACAAAACCAAATTATGTGCGCAAGATTTTAAGAATAAAATTTTGCACAATACTAGTGAAACAAAATTGTGCATACAAGATTTGTAATAAGAAAAAAAATGCATACAAGATTTGTGAAAAAAAATTATGCACCCAACTCTTTAGGGTATATGCCTTGTTAATATCGGTATAATCAACACACAAACGCTTTAGTTCAAACAAACAATAGAGAAGGACTGCAACTTTATTTTTTGGAAGAATATTGGTGCTTCCTGAAAATAGTAGTAAAATATATCATGCAATCACACAAATCGATCTCATTCTCACTCTAATGCACAATCCACCTAATGGATGCAGCTGGAGAACCCTTCAGTGGGATGATGATGCTTCTTCACTACAGAGGAGCTTCTGAAACTTATCTCTAATCGCTTGCAACTCTTTCAGAGCATCTCCAATTGAAACACGATCCACGGGCATCTCCTCCGAACAGGAAATCCCAACTTGCAGAATCGAAGTGATGCAAGAAATTCTCAGCATGGAGTTTGAAGTGGCTGGTTCCCCATCTTCTATCTCCATCCGAAGCTGTTGGTCCATGATAGTACTCACTCTGTCTGGTAGTGCCATTTGAACATACTTGTGAAGCCCCATGGCTCCAACAAATTCGTTCACTATAACATGACATACCTTTGCCGACACTTTCTATAGTGGGCAAAGGGCATTTTTGCCGATAGATAACCTCTCATCAAAAGTTTTGTCGACAATTTAGAAACAGTCATGGTAGAAGCAGTCAGTGAAAGTTTTCCCGATAGTTAATAGAATCGACGACACTTTTGGTGTAGCCAAATGGTATACCTTTGCCGACAGTTAAACCTACACCAACAGTTAAGACCTACGCCGACAGTTAATACCTTTCCCGACAGTTTGTATGTTGGCGAAACCATTTTCACATCATGTTTGGGAAGATGCTCTCAATGGCAATTAAATTATCGAGAAAACTATTTGATAAATACTCCGTAATAATTTTACTAATCAACTTTATTTTATAGAGAAAACATCATATCTTCAAATTCACTAGTATATTAAATCTTCTATACATACTGGTCACAGGCATATAGCCAAATACATGTCCAAAATATAGATGAGTTATTCGCAAACATAGACTTATACTAAATTATTACAAGCTGTAGTATAATTATTCAAATCAAAATCAGAAGTGTTGAGCAACACTATGCTATGGACTAATGCATTAGCTATCGGTCTTTGAGCTAAATGGTTATGGCTGAAAGGGCTGCCACTCCAAAAGACCTGAAGCAGTTGCTTGCTTGTTCCACAAAAGGTTTGCCAACCCAAAATACTTGCAACACCTCATAGCTGAAGTACCTAACATGGACAAAAAGTTGAACTATCAGCGCAATATGCTCTATGCTTTAAATTTGTGTCATGCAATTCACACTGTTATATCACATATAAGTCGAACTCTCTAAGTAAGTTTCAACAATACCTTCCAGCTATGATGGCCTTCCTGTACCACCAATATTTGAATGTGCCACTACTATTTAAATGTTGCAGTGAATGAGTGCATAGGTGTTCCTGAAATCACACATGCTTGAAATTTGAATGGCTATGTTGTAGCCAAGACCATCACACGAGCATTCTCTGAAAAGACATACAAATTCTCTACTGACCTGTCCAATATTTGGTTGTCTAAATGTTCAGCTACCTATCTTTGCATGAGGATATATCATAGCATAGTAAAAACTCTGGATTATATTTACCTTTTTTTTAAATTCACTCCTTTGATTATTGATCAACCACCACTGATGCATCAGCATCCCGTAGTGAAGTGCTGTTACAAAGCTAATGATAGTATGTTCCTGACCTTTGTAGTCTGCTATATTTGAACTACTAAATTTGTGTCTGGCACGAGGAGGAATAGACATATCTCACTATTTGTTTCTGCAAAGCACACCAAAATGAAGGACAAATCAAAGCCAGAATTTACGCAAACGAAGTTGTTGGGGTTCAAAGAGAACTCACTATCTATTCTCCTAGCTTGCTGTCTTTCCTCCCATCATTTCTCCATCAATGCAATCCCCATCTATCTCTACAGTACATGAAACAAAAAAAAGATGTACAAACTGAGAAAAATTCATGATTCAGACCTATTGACTGTACTATGGAGAGAAAAGGAAGAAAATTTAGAATAAATGTACATGCCAAATTAAAAATATTACATTTTGATTTAATGGCAATGGCATCAAATATTTTCTACTGACTTGTTTATACAGCAGAAACTACTTTTACCGAAATGATTACACAAGGTTAATTCATGTTGATACAAAACATAACATGCTTCACACTAGGAGAGTGCAGCAGCAACAATAGCCTTAAAGGCCTTAACATGTTATTACACAAAGTTTATCTACTCCACATATGGCTGAAATTATTTGAGATCAGTATCTATATAAATAAATAAATAAATAGATATGGATAAACATTATTTTTTGCTGCGGACATGACTATGGCCATTACCTGTTCTGTTGCAGACATGAAGACTATAGCTGTAATTTCTTAGTGGACTTAGACATTCCACTTGAACTGAAAGCTGAGATGAAAATTGAATACATTTGGTCGTATAAATATTGGAAGATTAGGTCGTTTCTTTTGCTTAAGAAGCTTTTTACATAGCTTTTCATGTCTACCAGTTTCTTTGACCCACTGCAGTACAAGGGAAACAATTGTATGCTACTTAGGCCATGTCTGGACAGTACTTTCAGAAACAACGTTGATAAAAAGAGCACCCTTCCACGCTGAAAAAAGCTTGGTACGGCATTTTCCTGCTATGAAATGAACTCACAAGAACCATCAAAATGTAGTAATAGTCATTGAAAGGATCAAGATGCCCAAGAGGGGGGGTGAATTGGGCTAAATCTAAATTTCTTTGCAATAATTAAATCCTACGGTTAGCCCAATTAACCCCTTGTGCCTAAAAAGTGTTTCTAATTGTTCTACCGCACAAAAGACTTGCAACTTATGTTCCAATTTTACTCTAGCATGGCAATTCTAAAAATGTAAATGACAAGAATTGAATTGCTCAAAGTAAAGTGAGAAGGAGGAACGCGGCGATGTTTTGTCGAGGTATCGGAGAGTCGCCACTCCCCACTAGTCCTCGTTGGAGCACCCGCGCAAGGGTGTAGCTCCCCCTTGATCCGTGCAAGGATCAAGTGCTCTCTACGGGTTGATTCTTCGACACTCCGTCGCGGTGAATCACCCACAACCGCTCACAACTTGAGTTGGGTCATCCACAAGCTCTCCGGATGATCACCAAGCTCTCCAATCACCACCAAGCCATCTAGATGATGGCGATCACCAAAAGTAACAAGCACGAACTCTCACTTGACCACGACAAGCCTAGAGAGAAAGATGGATGCACACTTTGCTACTCTTGATCTCACTAATGAGGGCTCTCTTTGGGATTCTCAAATCTCAATCACCTCACTAGGATCTTGCTCTTCTTGGCACTCTCCAAGGTGTGTTTCAGCTGTTGGAATGAGCAAAAGTACCCCCACACACGAGTGAAGCTTCTATTTATAACATGGGCTGAAAAACGAACCGTTATGTGCCTCTACGGGGTGCCCGGATGCTCCGGTCATGTTGACCGGACGCTCCGATCAGTACACCCTGAACTCTAGTGTTTTTAGTGCGACCGGACCCAGCCAGCGTCCGGTCAGCACTGACCGGACGCGTTCGGTCATGATTTTCCCTCTCTGGAACCTTACTGGAAACGACCAGACGCTGGCTCTCAGCGTCCGGTCACATGACCTTCCAGCATCCGGTCGTACCGAATGATTTCACCTCGGTCAAATGAACTGACCGGACCCTGAGCCAGTGTCCGGTCGCACCGGAGCCAGCGTCCCGTCAGTATTTGACCCTCCATTCACTTCCAACTCTCGATCATATGTGAATGAAGTTTGCTCCAATGGATCTTAGGCATATGTAGGAGCTACCTAGCGCTAGTTTCAATAAGTGTGCACCACACCTAACTCACTAGACTCACCTAGGTCAAGCTACCCGTCCATACCCCCCTTAATAGTATGGCCAAAGGAAAAACAAAGTCCTAAACTACTCTAAGTGTCTCTCCAACTCCAAACGACACTTAGAACTAGTCCATCCTTAACCATGTCGTCCATCCTTTGAAAACCAAAACGATTTCCATCGTAGGGGCATGACAACCATGATTGCCCAATCGATCTCCATTACCGTGACCTAACTTAATTACCTCTGCAAAACACACGTTAGTCACAGTAATCTTATATTGTCATTAATCACCGAAACCCAATTAGGGGCCTAGATGCTTTCAATCTCCCCCTTTTTGTGATTGATGACAATACTACCTCGAGTATGTGAAAGAGTTGAGATTTTTAACATGCTTGGATCATATAAGCTTTTGTCAAGAAGAACAAAAGAGTTAATCAAGCTTATATGACCCAAGCCATCATAATGTACTCCAAAGATATGAAATAAGCATGAGTACAAGTAATAAAGCTCATTTGCATCGGAGTAAAAACGCTGAGCATCGCACAAGTGATATGACATATAAATAATCCAAAGTAGAGAGCACACATGTCATATATCACGATCACGTAGATATCACTATCACATAGATATAGTTTTAATGCATTAATAAGCACACGACGAATGCATAATAGTGTATCACACATAAAAACTCCAAATGTAATATATAAGCTAATATAATAACTAAGCTCCCCCTAAGTACGTAATACGTCGCTCCCCCTGAATCTAACATACTCGAACCCTCTCCCCCTTTGGCGTCAAACACCAAAACCTAAGGGTCGGTCAGCGGGGTTGCAGCCGATGAGTCGGGCGCTGAGGTACGTGGGGCGAGCTGGAACTATGTGCCATCATCATCTGACCCTGAGCTCTGAGCAGTTTGACCCTCTATAGCTAGAAGTGATGTTGTAGCAGTCTGGGTCGGACCAGGAACTAGAGCTGCTATAGACTGAGCTGGTATGACTATAGTAGGCTCTGATGATGCCACTAAGGAAGGGAGCGTTTCTATAGTCCTGGTAACAGGTGCAACTGTAGAAGGACCTGGGACATGTAGATATGGAGGAGTGGGCATCCCTATCAACTCACTGAATAAAGCACCAAGGCTCCTGGACACGGTGGTCTCTGGCACAAGTAGCGAAGACGTCCCAGCCGGTGTGAAGCCCGTCTGAAAAGGTGTGAACTGCGGGGCTAGCGTTGGCGAAGCAAAGTACTAGGACACCTGCTCGGTAGGAGAAGCAAACGGCGCTGGTGGCTATCCTTGACTCTAAAGCCCACTGGGCTATAACGCTGGAGTCATCGATGTAGTGGCTGCCTGACCAAGCTAGGGCAAAGGCTGTGTCGGTGGAGCCCCAATGGCTGTCACTACATGCTGCATAAATCTAAGGAACTGCTGCTGCATGAGTATCTGTTGCTGGTGCATGGCCTGCTGCTGCTGCTGTAGAGCCTGAGTCTACTGCTGGATCGACTGCTGCTGGCTCTGGAACTCATCCTGCCGAGCCTGGAACTGAGCAAATGTAGCGGCGGTCTCCTGTGCCTGACGTGCCTGGTCTTGCCTCATACGCTCAAGTATGGCAAGTAAAGCTAGGTCTGTCTACGGGGCAGGTGGCGCTGAGCTAGAGCTGCCAGCCTCATGATCATGTCACTGTGGAGGCATCCGAGGAATGGGCTGGTAGTCATCATCAGAACTGTCACTGGGGTCGCTCACGACTACACCCTTCTGCTAAGCAAGCTCCTCCTCAGTAGATGCTAAGCCCCTGATAATATCATCCTACTGGGCTGCAGTCTCTGACACCTCAGGACGTCGATGCGGCTGACTGGGTGCAGTAGGTGTACTGTGCCTGATCATCTGTGTCATGTTATAGGCAGGAAACTCTGTGGTGGCACCACTGTACTCAGCAAGCATCTCTGGTGGCCTCACTGTGACTGCCCTGTGGATAAGCCATGTGATCCAGTGAGCATAAGGTAGCTGCCTGTGTCCTCTAAAACCCTCAGCTATGGTGTCCTCCATCTCTGACAGAAGAAGATCCCAAATATCAAAGATTGTCTGCTGCATCAGAGAGTTGATAAGCCACAGCTGTATCTGAGTCAAGCCCTCTCTGTATCCCATCCTGGGAAGCAGTGTCCACCTCATAATGGCCTCAAGCACACGAGCAGTGGGGTTAAGATCACTGGGGTTCCTCCTCGACCCTTCACTAAAAGGCTCTGTGAAACAGTGACGACGGACCAAGTTAGTAGGTGGCACATTACCGCCATGAGGGCGTCAGGGAGGCGCTGTCTGTCCATAGCAAACCTCATGAAGTCTGACAGGCTGCTCCTGAAGCCTAAGTATCTCTCTGGCCCTAGCGCTCGTCAACCGATAATCTCTGCCTCTGAATGCAAAGTGAATAAAGTTATGGTGCGGGTCAATAAAGAGAGAGGCATAAAACTGATGAACCCAAGATGGAACATATAATCCAGTCCGTCCAATCAAATCTGTCAGCCCTGGCAGATATGCAAGGTAGGGGCGAATGTGCTCTCTAGCTACTACAACTATAGAGTCAATATGGCACATCCTCTGAGATATGAAAACTACACCACTGTTGAGATAAGCATTGTAGAAGTCCTCCTGGAGTGGTGTGTAGAAACCCTCTGAAGCTCTCTCATCTCTCCTCAGCAGGAACCACACCTCAAAATCAATAAATCTCAGCTACTAAACCTGCTTGGCCGTGGCGGCCCTCAAGTCAAGATGGGTCACTGGAGGTGGACCCTGTGGTCTGGGTGGTGGATGAGAACCCCTCCACTGTGTGTCAGCCATCGGCGTGACTGGGGCACGAGTACGACCAGAGCGGCGAAGCTATGGTTGAGGTGTCTGCTCTGTCTCCTCTACCTGCTCTCCCTCCTGAGGCTGCTCTATCGGCTCTGCTGGCTGGGGCTGCTGCTGTGGCTCCTGCTGTGACTCCCCCTGAGGCTGAGGCTCCTTAATAGCAAGATGTCGTCCTTGCATCATGACAGTCCTAGGTGGACCACCATGAAGACGCTCAATACGCTCAAGTCTACCCTACACTTCTGGTGACAGATGATCTGCAATAACAACTCCACTGCGAGTACCTCCTCTCTCGGCACGCTCTGTGGCCTCAGCAACTACAGCTGCTCTGGTTGTCTCTGCATCAGAGTACTTGCGCTTCTTTGATGCAACCTTCTTTGTCGCCTTGCCTTTAGGATCTGTAGGCAAGCGAGGTGGACGCCTCGGATCCTCATCTCCTGGACCACCTCCAACATTCTTCGTGCGAGCCATCTAACGAAAGCTACTGCAACCGACAAAGATCAACTGTCGCTGACAAGAATAACTGCCACTGACACTTCTGAGGCTTGGCCTCGATCCGTACTCACGAGCTTGGCCCCGAGTTAACTGACAGCTACCACACGATCTCAATGACACCGACTCGCTGCACGATGGAATAGATAGGATATACAAATAAATACAATATATCTAATAGATGTGAAACCCTAGGAAGCAAGCAATTTAGATATGAAATTGAAACGATTGGCTTGCTACCTGACGAACTGGCGATCCGATGAAAAGAGAAGCGACACGCGGGGAACCACCGAATCGGCTAGGGTTAGGGTGAGCAGTGAATCGACGGCCCTGTGAAATCAGTGCTGTGATGAATGGGTAGGTCATGGGCGAGTAGCAATGAGGATGCTTGGGCACGGGTAGGGCCTTACCAGCGCTGGATTAGTAGTGCTTCGGCGGTGGAGCTCGGCGGCGGCTCTGCTGCGGTGGCGGCGTGCGTGCGCTGATGAGGTGGCTCCGGCGCACGTGCGTAGGCAGGGCACGGCGGCGTGCATGCGCTGATGAGGTGGCTCCAGCGGCATGCGTAGGTAGGGCATGGTGGCGGGGCTAGGCAGGGTGCGGTGATGTGTGGGCAAGCACGACACGATGGCTCGACGGTGCTGCAAGGTGGCGCTGGAGCACGATGGCGCAGCAGGCGCGTGGAGCGGTAATGTCGGCATGGAGATTAGGTCTAACCCCGGTGTAGAGATTAAATAGGGTGGCCCCCATGAGTCAGAAAAGGAAACGGGAAGAGAGATCTGATGCCGCATGATTTCTACTGACCGAATGCTCCGATGGTAGCGACCGGACGCTACCACCCAGCGTTCGGTCGATTCCAGAGAGGTCCAAATCCTTTGGAATCATGATCGGACGCATCCGGTGGACACCGACCGGACGCAGCCAGAGTCCGGTCACCTAGCTTTGATGTCTTCATGATCAACCGAACGCTGAAGCTCCTCCTGACCGGACGTTGGGAAAACACTGTTTCAGCGTCCGGTCACTCCTTCGGCAGCGGGTTCACCTCCTGTGAACTGATCGGACGCTGGACATTAGAGTCCGGTGCAGCGTCCGGTCACTCCTTCTTCAACGAATCTTCAAAATCTTTGAGCTGCATGTTCCCAATCAAGTTTCAACTCAAATAAAATTCAAATAAACACCAATTGGGACTGATGTGAGTGACCTCTCTCAAATTCTCATGTTTTTCAAAATATTTTGCCTTAGAGTATAATTCTTTTTAAGAAAATAGGCAAATAAGAGGGCCAATTAAGATAAACGATAAAACAACATTCATGCATATACAATACTTGAAAGTAAATCTAGTTGCTTGTCAAGTTTGATCCAAGATTAAGCTTCTTCACATGCTTTTTGGCGGTTATCTTAACCATGTTAGACAAGCCCTATATGCATTGCCAAAAATTAAACATGTTGTATATTACAATGCAATGCAAGGGACAACACAAGTTCATCTTTTAGTAAAGTTGCTAAAATCAAGCACATTGAGCTCATTCCGCAATCTACAAAATATTGCCTCATCTAGCGGTTTAGTGAAGATATCCGCCAATTGATACTCGGTCCTTACACCTTCTAAAGATATATCATTTTTAGCAACATGATCTCTAAGAAAGTGATGATGGATATCTATGTGCTTGGTGCGTGAGTGTTGAACCGGATTATTTGCAAGTTTTACCGCACTTTCATTGTCGCACAAAAGAGGTACTTTTTCTAGAACTACACCATAGTCTAGCAAAGTTTGTTTCATATAAAGTATTTGTGCACAACAAGCACCCGCGGCAATGTATTCCGCTTCGGCGGTAAACAAAGCTACACTATTTTGTTTCTTGGAGGACCAAGACACAACTGATCTACCAAGCAAATGGCACCCTCCAGATGTGTTTTTTCTATCAACTTTGTATCCCGCATAATCTGAATCGGAATAGCCAATTAATTCAAATCTAGCTCCTTTGGGATACCAAAGGCCAATGCTTGGTGTGTGCTTAAGATACATAAGGATTCTTTTTACGGCAATTAAATGAGTTTCCTTAGGATTAGCTTGAAATCTTACACACATACACACACTAAACATGATGTCGGGCCTAGATGCGGTTAAATACAACAAGCTATCAATCATAGAACGGTAGAGAGTTTGATCAACCTTGTTACCTTCCTCATCTAGGTCGAGATGTCCATTAGTAGGCATTGGTGTCTTGATTGGCTTACATTCATCCATCTTGAATCTCTTGAGAAGATCTTTTGTATATTTTTCTTGAGAGATGAAGATCCCTTCTCTCATTTGCTTGACTTGAAAATCAAGAAAGAATGTAAGCTCACCAATTATGGACATCTTGAATTCCTTCGACATTAATTTACCAAATTCTTTACAAGAATCTTCATTTGATGATCCAAAGATGATATCATCAACATACACTTAACAAATGAAGATATGCCCATCAAGCTTCTTGGTGAATAGTGTGGTGTCGACCTTCCCAATGGTGAAGCCCTTCTCAATGAGGAAGTCCCGAAGACGTTCATACGAAGCTCTTGGGGCTTGCTTAAGCCCATATAACGCCATGGACAACCTATAAACATGATTATGATATCTAGGGTCTTCAAACCTGGGAGGTTGATCAACATAAACTAGTTCATTAATAAAGCCATTTAAAAATATACTTTTCACATCCATTTGATATAATTTCATTTCATGATGTGATGCATATGCAAGGAGGATACGAATGGCTTCTAGTCTTGCAACCGGTGCAAAAGCCTCTCCAAAATCCAATCATTCAACTTGAGAGAACCCCTTTGCAACTAGTCTTGCCTTGTTCCTCACAACAACACCTTGATCATCTTGCTTGTTTCGGAACACCCACTTTGTTCCAATGACTCTTGCACCTTTTGGCCGCTCTTCAAGAGTTCAAACTTCATTGCGTGTGAAGTTGTTCAACTCTTCATGCATGGCATTTATCCAATCCGGATCTTGAAGAGCTTCTTCAACCTTAGTAGGCTCAAAACAAGAGACAAAAGAGTGATGAGCAATAAACGAAGCAAGTTTTTGTGAGCGAGTCATTACACCCTTTGATGGACTCCCTATGATGAGATCTTGTGAATGATCTTGTAGTAGAGGTGTATTTCTTCTATTGACCACTTGAGGAGGAGGTTGTGCAGCATCAACATCTTGTGCTTGTACCACCATTTGGTCAAGGGAGACATGAGTATCTTCATTTTATACTCTCCCATCTTTATCACTATCTTGTGGCACACCTGATGAAGAGGGTGGATCAATCACTTATACATCATATTTAGGCTTGATGTCTTCAACCGGAATGTTCTTCATAGCCTCCCTCAATGGTTCATCACCTACATCATCAAGATTCTCATGTGCTTCTTGGGAGCCGTTAGATTCATCAAATTCCACATCATATGTTTCTTCAACCAAGCCGGTGGCATGATTAAATACTCTATATGCTTTGGACTTTGATGAGTAACCAACAAGAAAACCAATATCACAATGTCTTTGGAACTTCTCTAGGTGTTGCCGCTTCTTGTAGATGTAGCATTTGCAACCAAACACCCTAAAGAAGAAGACGTCCGGCTTCTTCCCATTGAGCAACTCATAAGGTGTCTTGCCAAGGAACTTTTGAAGGAATAGGCGGTTTGATGCATAGCAAGCGGTGTTGATAGCTTCTTCCCATAGAGCTTCGGGAGTGTTGTACTCATCAAGCATTGTTCTTGCAAGAGTGATCAAAGTCTGGTTCTTCCTCTCAACTACACCATTTTGTTGAGGAGTATATGTTGCGGAGACCTCATGTTTGATTCTAACTTTATCACAATAGGCTTCTATGTTTGTGTTGTCAAATTCTTTGCCGTTGCCACTTCTTATCTTCTTGAGCTTCACTTCAACTTCATTTTGTGCTCTCTTGGTAAACTTCTTGAAGCGAGATGCAACTTTAGATTTGTCATGAAAGAAGAATACCCATGTATACCTTGAATAATCATCAACTGTCACAAGACAATAAAGATTTCCTCCTAAACTCTTATATGTTGTTGGTCCAAATTAATCCATGTGAAAAAGTTGTACCACTCTTGTGGTTGACATTAAAGCTTTGGTTGGATAAGTATTAGCAACTTGCTTGTCGGCTTGACATGCACTACAAAGCTTGTCCTTCTCAAACTTCACATCATTCAACCCTCTCACCAAATCATTCTTCATTAGCTTCTTGAGTGAGCTCATCCCAACATGAGCAAGTCTTCTATACCATAGCCACCCAAGTGTTGTTTTGGTGAATAGGCAAGTCTTCAAATTTGCATCTTCGGAGGTGAAGTCCACTAGATATAAGTTGTTGTATCTAAATCCTTTGAATATAACTTGATCATCATCCTTCTTAGATACAACAACTTTTTTCTCGGTAAATAAGCATTGGAAACCAAGGTCACATAATTGCCCAATAGATAGCAAGTTGAAGCTCAATGAAGCAACATATAGCACATTAGAGATTGAATAATCATTTGATATAGCCACTTTGCCCAATCCTTTATCCTTGCCCTTTGAGTTATCTCCAAATGTGATTCTTTCTTGTCCATCTACTTCTTCATCTAGTGATGTGAACATACGAGGATCACCGATCATATGTTGTGTGCAACCACTATCAATAACCCAACGACTTCCACCGGTCTTGTAGTTCACCTACACACAAGAGATCAAGCTTTAGGAACCCAAACTTGTTGAGGGCCCTTCACCTTCTCAACAAGTGACTTAGCAACCCAAATTTTCTTAGGCATATTCTTATTTGGAGGTCCTAAGAACATCACTTTCATCTTTCCACTAGAATCCTTTCTAAGCATGTAGTGAGCATTGAAGGCAAAGGGTCTAGCATGCTTGGGCAAGGGTCGTGGTTGTGGAGTTTGGCACTCATGAGCAAAATGGCCTTCTTGTCCACACTCAAAGCATCTCTTTGGCTTTGGATTTGGCTTTGATTGTTGTTGTTGAGCTTGAGCCTTTTTCTTCTCTTGATTTGCCATGTACCCAATGCCACTTCTATCCATCTTCATGACGGTGTTCATTAGAAGCTCATTTTGAAGATACTTACCTCTAGTGAACTTGCTCAATCCAATCTTGAGATGCTCTTTTTCCAACTTGAGCTTCTTGTTCTCTTCCTTAAGAGCATCATTGTTCTTCTATTCCTTGAGCTTGTTATTTTCTTCTTTGAACTTCTCATTCTCAAGGATCAAGTCACCATCATGATCAAGAGTTTCTAGAACAATGGTGTTGTGGCTTTTGATTTCATCAAGATCTTTCTTGAGCTTTGCATTGTCATTCTTGAGCTTGACAAACTCATCATAATCATCGGCCTCAACCACTTGCTTGCCCTTGCTACTAGAACCTTGCTCAATGCTCTCAATGATCAAGTCATCACATGATGTAGCTATATCAATCTTAACAACATAGTTAGTAGCATAATGTGGCTCATTTGATAGAAATTCTTGAGCAATAACAAGATTATCATGATTAATCTTAAGAGTAGTATATTCATCTTTTAGCTTGTTGTGGCTAGTGATGAGCTCATTGTGCACCCACTCAAGTTTATCATGTTTATCTTTAAGCTCTTTCTTAAAAGATTTGAGCACCTTTATTTTGGATGACATAGCATCATTTGCTTCTCTAAGCTCAACATTAGCCTTTTCCGCTACATCACATTTGGCTAAAAGAGAATCATTTTTAATCTCAAGCTTTTCATTTTTAGCTCTAGTCTTTATAATGATCTTAGTGTATTTCTTTAGCAATTTAGCAAGATCATCATAAGAAGGTGATTCACATTCATCATCATCGCTATCACTATCACTATCATCATTATGAGCATGATCATCACCACTACTATCATCATCATGTGATACCTTTCGTTTACCTTTGGCCATAAGGCATAGGTGTGTAGAGGATGATGGCGGTGGTGGTGGTGAAGATGATGAAGAATCAATAACAATAGCGGCAACCTTCTCGTCGTCACTATCATCATCGGATGATCCACTAGATGAATCAATATCCGTGAGTCAATCACCGACGATGTAAGCCTTTCCACTCTTCTTCTTCTTGTGGAAGTCATTCTTCTTGCCATCTCTCTTCTTGTATGTCTTGTTCTTTTTCTTCTCATCTTTATCTTCGTTGCTTGAGTCATGTTTCTTGCCCTTGTTCTTGTTCTTAAACTTGTCTTTCTTGGGCTTTGTGCATTGGTGAGCTAGATGACCAAGTTTGCCATAATTGTAGCAATCTATCTCGGAGATGGGCTTTCTTCTTGAGCTTGTGAAGAACTTCTTCTTCTTGTCATCGAACTTGATGCCACTCTTGTTGAGCTTTTTTAGCATTTTGGCGGTTTTCTTCACCCTGAGAGCAAGGCTTTCATCATCAACTTCATTATCACTTGAGCTCTCATACTCAAGCTTTGCTTTGCCCTTCTCTTGGCTAGCTTTGAATACTAAATCTTTTTCTTTCTTCTTTGTAGAGGATGAGCCATCTTGAGGTGTGATGTGCATGTACATCTCATGAGCATTGATATTTCCTAAGATTTGTGTCGGTGTAGCGGTGGAAAGATCACCTTGATGTAGCACAGTCACAATATGCCCATATTTGTCAATAGGGAGGACACTCAAGATCTTTCTTATAACATCGGATGGTTGCATTTGAGTGAGTCCAAGCCCATTAACTTTCTCTACAAGAACATTCAAACGTGAATACATCTCATTAGCACATTCTTTAGGAAGCATTTCAAAAGAGTTGAGCTTTTTCATGACAAGATGATAGCGTTCTCCACGCTCACTCTTGGTTCCCTCATGGAGCGCACAAACGTCCGACCATAGAGCATGGACGTCTTTGTGGTTCCTCACCCGGTTGAACACATCTTTACAAAGGCCTCTAAATATGGTGTTTCTAGCCTTTGCATTTCATTTTTCATAGTTCAACTCATCGCCTTGCGGGTGTGCGGCATCCCGAGGTTTTGGGAAACCTTGTGAGGCGGCTCTAAGTATTCCAACATCTAGAGATTCTAGATACGCCTCCATGCGAATTTTCCAATATGGAAAATCGTCCCCCTCAAAAATAGGAGGAGGTCCATCCCCGTGAGACATCTTTCACTAGGCGGTTAAGCCTAAAAAGTGAGCACGAGGCTCTGATACCAATTGAAAGGATCAAGATGCCCAAGAGGGGGTGAATTAGGCTAATTCTAAATTTCTTTGCAATAATTAAATCCTACGGTTAGCCCAATTAACCCCTTGTGCCTAAAAAGTGTTTCTAATTGTTCTACCG
Organism: Miscanthus lutarioriparius; assembly: GCA_904845875.1. Lineage (NCBI taxonomy): Eukaryota > Viridiplantae > Streptophyta > Magnoliopsida > Poales > Poaceae > Miscanthus > Miscanthus lutarioriparius. Next base: position 81,648,300 of record CAJGYO010000008.1, on the reverse strand, counting down.
CACAAAAGACTTGCAACTTATGTTTCAATCCTACTCTAGCATGGCAATTCTAAGAATGTAAATGATAAGAATTGAATTGTTCAAAGTAAATGCTCAAAGTACAGTGAGAAGGAGGAACGCGGCGATGTTTTGCCGAGGTATCGGAGAGTCACCACTCCCCACTAGTCCTCGTTGGAGCACCCGCGCAAGGGTGTAGCTCCCCGTTGATCCACGCAAGAATCAAGTGCTCTCTACGGGTTGATTCTTCGACACTCCGTCGCGGTGAATCACCCACAACCGCTCACAACTTGAGTTGGATCATCCACAAGCTCTCCGGATGATCACCAAGCTCTCTAATCACCACCAAGCCGTCTAGGTGATGGCGATCACCAAGAGTAACAAGCATGAACTCTCACTTGACCACGACAAGCCTAGGGAGAAAGATGGATGCACACTTTGCTACTCTTGATCTCACTAATGAGGGCTCTCTTTGGGATTCTCAAATCTCAATCATGTGTGTTTCAGCTGTTGGAATGAGCAAAAGTACCCCCACACACGAGTAGAGCTTCTATTTATAACATGGGCTGAAAAACGAACCGTTATGTGCATCTGCGGGGTGACCGGACGCTCCGGTCATGTTGACCAGACGCTCCGGTCAGTACACCCCGAACTCCAGTGTTTTCAGTGTGACCGGACGCTGCCAGCGTCCGGTCAGCACTGACCGGACGCGTCCGGTCACAATTTTCCCTCTCTGGAACCTTACTGGAAACGACCGGACTGGACGCGTCTGTTGGTCTTTTCCCAATAAACATTTCCAGCAATAGTATACCATAGCTGTAGACATCACCGTGGGTGGATACTTCATTGCCCAGTCCATACTCTAAAACAAATCAAAACGAGATTTTCTTTTAAATTAGATAAAAATAACATCCTAAGAATTCTGATATACTCATCTAGTAAACATTTTGTATAAAATTCATTCCCAAAGCACTACGTACAAGAATGTATTAAAGTAGTTCCTTATAATTTCAAGATATATCTTAAACAAAAATTGAACGTATAGATCTTCCAATTTTATAAAAGTTAGTTTTGCTGATCTCAACATATATATCTAAGTTGACACTAAGAAAGGCTTGAGCTTTGGTTGAAGCCAACATGGTGGAGTACATTTATACAGAGCAAATGAAAGGTACCTGGAGCTGCATATCCAATTGATCCTCTCATTGATGCCCATCCACTTGATGTACCTATATCTTGATGTAGAAACCTCGCAAGCCCAAAATCACCCACACGAGCAACCAAGGAACTGTCCAGGAGAACATTACTTGGTTTAAGATCACAGTGAATAATTGGCGTTGGCTTATGTTGGTGAAGGTAATCAAGTGAGGACGCCACGTCAATTCCAACATTTAATCTTGCAGTCAGATCTAGTGCCTTTGGTTCACCATCTTCGATGATATGTTTGTGCAGCCATTGGTCCAAATTTCCATTCGGTAGAAACTCATACATGAGGGCCTTGAAGTCATGGCCCTTAAAATCAATGCTTGAACAGATAGTCAATATCTTTACAAGGTTCCGATGTCGAGCACATCTTAAAGTCTCGCATTCTGCAACAAAACTTTGAGATGCACCACGCTGCATGAGGTTGAGAACCTTAACAGCGATCACTCTTTGCTGGTCGTTGCTTCTCATTGTTCCTTTGTAAACTGACCCAAAGCTCCCAGCTCCTATGAGGTTCTCGGATGCAAAACCACTTGTTGCATTAGCCAATTCGGCATAAGAAACCCTCATATATTGCTCACTCAAGAACGACCTTTGTAGGTGTGCTTATGTCTTCTGGCGGCTCCTTTGTCGGAGTGCAAACAATGCAAATACTAATGTGACACAAGCAAATGCACTGCATACGTAGACTGTTATGACAAGTTTTCGATGTGGTTTCTTGGTGGTCTGGGTGGGGCAAGGTGGCAATCCCAGTTGAGGGATACCATCACGAAGACCATCATTCCCAGTGATTAAGATCGTTGCTGCGTTGAGAAATACCCCATCACTTGGGACTCCACCTTGGAGTTTATTGAATGCGAGACTCAATATAGAAAGGCCAGTTAGTCTGGCAAGGGTCTCAGGAATGGTCCCTGACAAATTATCGTGAGAAAGATCAAGCCCTACAAGGCCCTTTAGATTTCCTAGTGACAGTGGAATTGTCCCCTGAAGGATGTTTCTAGACAAATTGAGAAATTCTAGGCTTTGACACTCACCAATGGAGGATGGAATCTCACCAGAAAACATATTATAAGATAAATCAAGTCCGTTCAGATTCTCTAGTTTTCCAACTTCTGATGGCAAAGACCCAGATAAGGAATTATGAGAAATGTTAATGAAACTCGACAAGGTTGATATGGAAAAGAGTTCTTTAGGTGTCGGACCAGAAAGATTGTTGTGAGAAAGATCCAATACTTCTAAAGGACAATGTCTGAGACTAGATGGTATAGGTCCACTTATAGCATTTGTACTGAGGAGAAGTTCAGTAAGTTGTGTAAGATTGCCAAGAGTCACTGGCATGGGTCCAGACAAGGCATTATTGTACAGAAATAATTCAGACAACTTATTGAGGTTGCCGAGGGAAGCCGGAATAGCACCTATGAGAATGTTATGAGGCATGTAAAATGTTTGCAAGTTGATGAGGTTACCGATTCCTTCTGTTATTGTTCCAGTTATATTGTTGTATGCCATGCTGAGATACTCCAGCTGTGTTGAGAGATTACCAATTGAAGCTGGCAGCACGCCATGGAGATTATTCTCGCTAACATCTAATGCAACCAGGTTTCTACAATTGGTCAGACTAGCCACGAAGCTCCAATCAGCATCATTTGTTGCTTCAAACTGATTTGAAGCAATTGACACTCCAGACAGGCTCCTTTGGTGAGCTCCTAAGCATTCTGGAATCGTTCCCGATAGGAAGTTTTCTAGTGTTAGAATATATTGAAGCATGGAGGTGTTGCAAAGGGATGAGGGGAGCGTGCCATGAAATAGATTGTTTGATACAAGAAAATAGTTCAATTTGGTTGCTTCCAATATTAGGTGGAAAAGTCCCACTCAAGTTGTTGTACTCTACATCTAGAACTTCGAGAGAGGAAAGATTATTGAACATCAAAGGGGCAAAGGGCCTTCTAGTTCACTGTTCACTAGATCAAGTATAGTGAGGGCATAGAGGTTGCCAAGCGCACCAGGTATGGAACCTGAAAGATTGTTTCTTGAGACAGAAAGGTGTTCAAGCATCTCAAGATTTACTAATGATTCTGGGATCTGACCAACTAGACCATTTTCTTCAAGATCTAGGAATACTAGTGAAGAGAGGTTGCCTAACCAAGAAGGGATGGTTCCTTGGAGTTTGTTTCCCCCCAATCCAAGTACATTAAGAGACGAGAGGTTTTGTAGTGGTGGTGGAATGCTTCCTTCAAAACTATTTTTGAAAGCATAAAGAGTCATCAACGCTGAGAGGTTTCCCAGATCCGGGGAACGTTCCTGAGAACTGATTTGCACCCAGGTTCAGCACGTTGAGGTTGGCAAGGCTGCCTATCTCTGTTGGGATTTCTCCTGTCATGTTGTTATATCTTAGGACTAGTTTTTTCAGGTTTACAAGGCTGGCAATGGTGGAAGGGATTCTTCATGTAAGGCCTTGTTTAGTTGGTAAATTTTTTTGGAAAATGGTACTGTAGCACTTTCGTTGTTATTTGACAATTAGTGTCCAATCATAGTCTAATTAGGCTTAAAAGATTCGTCTTGTGAATTTCGTCTAAACTGTGTAATTAGTTTTATTTTTTATTTATATTTAATGCTTCATGCATGCGTCAAAGATTCGATGTGACGGGGAATCTTAAAAAATTTTGCAAAATTTTGAGAACTAAACAGGCACTAAGCCAATTTTTGCCAAGACTGAGTACCTGCAGATCACGCAAAGAGCTGAACTCACTGGGTACTACCCATGGAATTTTGTGAGAGAAAAAACACTGCTCCGTCTGAAAAAAAAAAAAAAAAAAAAAAAAAAAAAAAACTGGCCAGTCAGCCGATTGTGGCCAGCCGAACAAGCCTGCACCGTGTAGAGTTTTGTTTGTTGCCTGGCTTGCTATGATGCAGTAACCTCATCTTTGTTAGGGTGAGCTTACCTCCTTCACTTGCAGCTAGGCATTTTGTCAAACACTTGACATGCACATACCTGAGCATGGCCAGGACGAACCACAGCTGCCTCCATTGCCGGTGGTAACGAGCTCCCTCACCGTGCGCGCCAAGGTGACGGCCGCGGCGCCACCGCTGCCCCTCCGTGCCCCCGCGCCCCCGCATCTCTCCAAGCTGCGGCCCCTCCGTCGCGTGGACCACTTGAGCTCCGGCTAGGCACCATGGGGATTGGGGATGCAGCGGCGTTGAGCTCCAGCTTGGTGGCAACGGCCGCGGGGACGAAGCGCTCCATCGCCGGCGTCCAGCTTGGTGGTGGCGGTGGCGGCGTTGAAGAGCTCCACCTGGGACCACGCTTCCACGCGCTTGAGCCGGTGCCATGGGACCTCAACGCCGGGGACATGGTCGGGGAGTGCTCGACGACGACGGCTGCGGCAGGGGGCGCGGGCTGGAAGAAGCGAGGGAGGTGATGCACATCCGAGGCCACCGACGGGCTACCCAAGCCTGGCGAGAACGACCGTCCATCTCGTGCTTGCCAAATCACGCCACGTATTTTTTGCCTAACCTACGGCGGCCGTTTGGTTACCTGCCGTATTTACGGCGTGCCGCAACTCCACTTCAGCGTCCTAGTTCACTTTCGACGCCGCAGGTTGCAAAAACGTGGCGAGGAATTCATGCACCGTAGTTTTGGCGCCGCCTCTCCTCTGGCTCGGCGAGCGTCGGCGCAGGCCAGGCCACATAATTAATTGACATTGTTTTGTTACGGCCTACGTATACATACTTTTATGATATTATAGTAATTAAAAGTCTAGTCTACAATCTACAATATTTTTATAATACAATACAAAAGAAAAAATTTAAATAAAATATACAATAAACATATGAGTTTGAACACGAATGCACCTACTGTTTTGATGGACCTCAGTCACCGGTACCACCAAAAAAGAATTATGAAATAGACCTTAACACATTGATAAAAAAAAGTATCTATCTAGGTGACCATTAAGTTGTTTTGGCCTTTCCTGTCAACTGAATTTTTCCCATGCACTTGCATTGTCATCTAGTTATATTTACATTATCTTATTACTATATTTACACTGATTTCTTTAGTATAATTTATTGGACAGAGTGAGTAAGTTGGGGATATCACAACTCATTCTATGAATTGCAGACCTCAGAGAAATATATGGCCAAATTTTTAGAAAATTTTATAAATTATTTCTATGGATTGCAGATACCAGACAATATATATGTCAAATTATTCACAAATTCTTGCCAAATTTAAGAAAAAATTACAAATCTTCAGACATCGTAGACGAGGGGGCCGTGCCTGCGCAAGCGCCGAGGATGCTCGTGCCGGGGACACCCGCGCCCGCACCGGTGGGCGGCGGAGGGAGGGAGCAGCAGCCGGTGCTTCGGGGCGCAGCAGAGGAGTGGCCTGGGAGGGCCGCGGCGATGGACAGCCGGTGCCGGGAGGGAGGCGACAGATAGCAGGTGCCGGGAGGAGCCGGCGGATGGCCGTAGCTGGGTGCGGTGGCGCAGGGAGGGCCGATGCCAGGGCGCGCGGCGGCAGAGGGAGGGCCAGTGTGGGGCAGCGGACGAGGGAGAGCCGGGAGCCACAACCATCAAGCGAACGCCCGTCGGACGACAAGGCTATCGGGTGGATGCCATCGGAAGGCCAAAAAGCTCGGTTGATACAAGCGCCTAAAACAGTCGATTGACGTATAGCGTTTCTGAAAAAAAAAGTACAACAACTAAAAAGACTAAAGTTTGGAAGCCAAAATATAAATTCATGATGTTACAATAAAAGGATGTACCAAGAGATATATAACTTCAATTTATGTTTCAACTAAATTAATATCGAACACCCACAAAGCTACAGCACAATGGATGACAACACATATCTTGGTATTACTGATTGAAGGTCCCAAATGAAAGCCTTTATGCTAATCGTACAAATTCTCCAAAAACTCATAAAGATATATCCATGTATATGGTAGACTCTAATCCCTACTAATCACACTATAAAAGAGCGAATCTTTCGTTATCTCTCAGTATTAGCCGTTGGATCCGTCCTTCGTCGCATCCGGGCCTTCCATCCAACAGGTAAGATGTAAGATTGTGTCCGAATCATCTTCCGTGGTTGAGTCTCCAACCTGTCTACGTTCCTTTTCCTATCTTGTGCACCTTCATAATACGATCCGTCCGTGTCCTAGCCGTTGTGTCCGTGTCCGAATCATCTTCCGTGGTTGAGTCTCCAACCTGTCTACGTTCCTTTTCCTATCTTGTGCACCTTCATAATACGATCCGTCCGTGTCCTAGCCGTTGTGTCCGAGTCATCTTCCGTGGTTGAGACTCCAACCTATCTACGTTTATGTTTTTTTCTCTTTCCTTTTCCTATCTTGTGCACCTTCGTAACCCATTTTCTAAACATCGTCCGTGGTCAAGTCTCCAACATGTCTTATGTTTTTTCTCTTTCCTTTTCCTATCTTGTGCACCTTCATAATACGATCCTGACTAATACGACCCTGTTACACTATATTTTTTCTATTTGGCTAGGCTTCTTACAATACATCTTGTGCACGTTTACTTCCTAGATGCATTGCCGCGAACACATCTACCACACAAGGCAATTCCGTGCTTGCTTCGAGGCATTGCCGTGGTCGAACGCTAAGGCGTAGCGCAGACTCTGAGCATCGCAGATTTGGAGGAGCAGCTGCGCATATGAGAGGCATCAACTCTTTCCCTTCTTGCAATCACACTCCAAATTTATGCAAAGCACCACCTGGTCCATGGATTTGTTAAAGGTTAGTCAAAACATGTAAAGTCTGATTTCACAAGTATTTTGGTGGTGCGAAACAATCAGCTTCTATGGATGTAAATCTAGGAACCATTGATCACAAGAAAGAGGAACAACGTGCACGGAATCGTGAGTACCAAATGACGATATCGAGAGAGAAAAAAGAGCCAAAGCATATAGTGAAAATACGAGAGAACAAGATTGCAATATTCCGGCTAAAAATGCAAACTTGATATGCAAGTTGGAGAGCAAAAATTTCGTCAAAACATGTAAAGTCTGATTTCACAAGTATTTTTGGTGGTGCAGAAACAATCAGCTTCTATGGATGTAAATCTAGGAACCATTGATCACAAGAAAGAGGAACAACGTGCACGGAATCGTGAGTACCAGCGACGATATCGAGAGAGAAAAAGAGCCAAAGCATATAGTGAAAATACGAGAGAACAAGATTGCAATATTCCGGCTAAAAAATGCAAACTTGATATGCAAGTTGGAGAGCAAAAATTTCCTAATTTTTCAGAACCTGCAGCTTCCGTCCAGATGAATCGTGATGAGAACATTTTCCTTAACATAGATGACAAGGTTAGTCAGGACCCCTGACCCCTCTTTCTATCACTAAATACAAAATCACTTTTGTAATTGACATTTGTCTTAATTATGTAGCTCATGTCCATAGATGCAAATCAAAAGGAGTGCGGACAGATATTGAACAGCGTTACTACTTTGGGGACCATTGACAAGAAGAAAGATGAACTACGCGCAAGAAATCGTGAGTACCAGCGACAATATCGAGAAAGAAGAAAAAACAAAGTATGTATTGGTGATCAAAATCTTGCCCCTGGCAACAATCCAGTTACCAAAGAGAAAAAACACGACAATCAAGTGTCGCGGATCAGAAGGCGTACCTTGGTAGGGTTGGGTGTGGAACAATCTTGCCAAAACTCTATCCCGGTGGAGCATTGTGTAAATACTTGTGTTCCATTCAAGAAAACTGATAAAGAGCCATATAACTCGGGTATTTTTGAACCTGAGAATCCAATACATGGGATAGAGGGTAAGTTTAAAATTTTATCAAATTAAATTTGATAAATGGAAAAATTACATATTTTAAATTTACTAATTTTATCTCTAATTTTTTTCGAGCAGAAAATGATTTAGATTGTCTCGATCCAACTGAAGGTGATCATGACATATACGAGGACGATGAGGCAAGGGTTTTCAATGACAAAGGTGAGTGCTTACATTCAGTTAATTTTATTAGTGTGCTAACAATAGTAAGTGTCCTAACAAGAGTGGAATTTAATACATCCTTCATGATCGTACACAGATTTTCAATATGAGTGCTATATAGAATCTGAATCAGTGGCAAAGAAACCCGATCGTTATGACTTTGTATATAACAATCTTCCTAAAGATCATTTTGTGTTAAGAAAGGTGCCCAATTGTGCATTCTGTCATGCTAAAAGGTTCCCTGGTGAAGGTCCCGCATTACATTGCGAAAAGGGACTTGTCAATATATTTATATCAGAAGTGCTTGATGAACTTCAACAATTGTTCACCAATCAAACGGATGCTGATGCAAAGTATTTTAGAAATCACATAAGGTACTTCAATTCACACTTCTCATTCACCAGTTTTGGTGTCTCAGTTTGATCGCCGATCGCCACCGCTAGAGGAACTGGTATATATACATTCAAAGCTCATGGTCAAATATATCACAAGCTAGATCCACTCATACCGGTGGTCAAGGTCCACGACATATGCAGCTATATTTTTATGACACGACAATTCTATATCTCATAGGATTAAGAGGTCTCCACATCTTGATGCTCAGTTGATCATAAAAATACTGAACATCCTAGAGAACAATACTTATGTGCAAGCGTTCAGAGTCTAGGCACCCTCGCCTAACCTGCAAAGCCTACACAATTGCTCTCAATACGAAGATATCTGTTGATCAAAGGAGATTCAATGCGCCTACAATGGGACAAGTGGCTGCGATATGGATGGATGGAAATGATCCCCAACACAGATTTGAGAGGAGCATAATAATATATGGCCACGAGAACCATCCCCATTATATCGGGCTTATCATGGCTGCTATGATCCTTTGGCCTATCATTTATTTTATCCAAACGGTGAAACCGGTTGGGAGGATAAAATGATCTTGTACCAAGATCAACTTTGTTTCAAAGCCGAGGAGAAAATATACAAAACGTAAAAACAAGGTTTGTCTTTTATAGCGTGATATATATTTTTTATTCCTCTATATGTAAATGCAAAATGTTTTATTTATACAACAATATTTTTTTAGTGGACGATGATAACGATCTTGATGATGGAAACAATGAGGATATTGAAATTGAGGTTTGACCTTTTTTAAAAAAACAAAGTTTTTATATAAACAAATAAGTCCCTTAATGGAACACTTTGGTTACCAAACTAAATAAAAGTAAACATGCTTCATCAACAGATAAAGAATCTCGACGTTACATGAGCGCCAGAGAATACTTATGTTTTAGGCTACAAATTAAATGAAGGGAATTTAACATCTTCTTTTAGGGTGGCCGTCTTTTCCAACAATGGGCCATGGACATGTACGTGAAAGTTGAGTCAATGCGTTTAGACTGGTACTCCAAACCGAGCATCAAGATCTAATCCGTCTTGATCTTTACCGGTGAGGTCAATTAAAAGTTACATTTCACATTCTTATCAAATTGTGATCTATTGACATTTCTTTAACCCTAGGGTCTAATCGACACACTTGTCTGCTGGAGAGGCCCGTGCTTGAAGCGAGGAAAAAAGAATTGTCTTATCCAAAGATTTCCATGGAAGTGATAGAGATGTTCATGCGAGATTTATGGATGCAATGACTTTAGTTACCAGATTTGAAAAGCTGATCTTTTATAACAATGACATGCAACCCTTATTGGAATGAAATAATGGAAGAGTTATTGCTCGACGAGACCGCTCAAGATCGTCCCGATGTGGTGACAAGAGTTTACTGAGCCAGATTACTAAACTTGCATGACGATTTGATTAAAAAGGAGTCCTTGGAAAGGTTGCAACATATGCTCATGTGACGGAGTTTGGAAGAGAGGCCTACCATGAACACTTCCTTTTGATTATGGAACCAAATACTAAGTTGAGGAGTCCAGATGACTATGATAAGTTTATATCAGTGAGACTACGACCCAGATTAAATATCCAGGTGTTACATAAGTTGGTTTGCAAGCATATGATGCATGGTCCTTGTGGTACGTTGAACCAAAGCGTCTGCATGGTAGATGGAGAATGTCGCTTTCGGTATCCTCGTCGGTTTTGTGATACCACCCAAAGAAGGAAAAGACTCATATCCGATTTATAGGAGAAGGGATAATGGTCAAAGTGTAAAAGTAAGGGGTGAAAAAATTTTAGATAACAGATGGGTTGTTCCATATAATAACAATGAGTGAATATATCATATTTTCTAAATAATTATCCGCCTCTACCATTATAAAAAAACATAAACCATAAATCTACATCTAAATTACCCACCTTTGTCGTTATAGAATATATCCTAAGTAACCACTAGATTTACATCTAATTACCTACATACCATTAATGGCATCCCAAAAATACTTGTGAAACAAAAAAGGGAACCATATGGAGACCTGGCCCCTTGAGCTTACGAGCCAAAAAAGTTGAGGATTCCAAAATTTTCCACTGAAATCCTCTCACTTGATAAGTTTAAGTTCGGTTGTTCATTCATCGATAATGCACACAGCTGAAATCACGCTCCATAAATATACTCCTGCTAAAAAAGTGAAAGTAAAATAAAATTTCAATGATACATTTTTTAGGTCATGGTTGGGATGAGGACAAGTCCCATGCGGCCCATGCAGGAGCCTTGTGGACCACCTCGGGCAGGGAGACAAGGTGGTGTTAAATCTGGGGGCTAAAGTTTAGAGGTATCACATCGGGATGTTATATGGGAGTGTTCGAATAATAATAATAAAATAAATTACAGAAGTCCTCAGTAATCTACGAGATGAATTTATTAAGCCTAATTAATCAGGCGTTAGCATATGTCACTATGTTGTTCTCTTTCGTGATATGTCACTGTGTTGTCCGCGAGAACTAGGTGGTGTTTATTAAGCCTAATTAATCCAGCATTAGCATATATAGCGTTGTGTTGTCAAATCATGGACTAATTAGGTTTAAAAAATTCGTCTCGCAAATTAGTCGCAATTTGTGCAATTAGTTATTTTTTAGTCTATATTTAATACTCCATGCATGTGTCCAAACATCCGATGTGATAGAGACTAAACTTTAGAGTGAGAAACTAGATAAGGCCTAGTTTCAAGAGTTGAGGGGGGCAAGTTAGCCTGTCGAAGAGTTTAAGGATAATCAGGTTACGACCATGGTTCAAGAAGTTAAAAAGTGGGTTTTTCTTGTAGAGAAAGGGACATACTTAGATTCATAGTATTAATAGTTAGCAGCTAAAATTAACCGACGATGATCCAAATAGACCTATTAATAGACATGCCAACTATTAGCAAAGGTGTTAACAATTAGTTCATTAGTTAGTAAAGATATGCCGCTAATATATTGCTCATATATACAAAACAACTATCTAACCACCTACTAGAGATGGGTCGAAACAGCCTCTTCTAATAATTAGCTAGGAGTAGATAATAATTTAGACAGCTTTTGAGAGTTGAGATTGAGACTTGAGAGGGGCAAGTTATCCAGCTGTAGAGTGAGCGTGCGGTGCGTGACGAGGCCCAGCCCGTGTTGGGGGGTTAGCCACGGCCTAGAGGGATCCCAGAGGCAGGCGCGTAGTCGTGGGCCGGAAGCAGTCGCCCCTCTCCCGCTCTGGTCACCCGCTCAGGCCCTGCCCATGTGGAACCAATTGGGCTAGGCAAAGGACAGCCTACCGCGAGCACGAGACACCAGGCGCGGTAGTCGGAAGGGGCCTCCTGGTTCCACGTCCGGATCGGGTCGGATTCTTATATCGATCGAGCTGCTGGTGGAGAAGTCAAGGGCCCATAGCAAGCAAGCATTCGACGGTTGGGAAATTCACCTCTTCGACTCACGTCGAGCCAGGAGCCACCGTCACGACCAACAGAAACGTGTAACACCTGCACGACTCGTCGACTCCAAACGATCCGAACCGTTGGAGTGGAGGAGATTTTTGCTGATCCATCCAATGCGCTGCCACTGCTTTTCGAGCAGCCGGCCCGGGCACCACACCACTGCGGCACCCGAGCAGCGCATAGGCATAGGCCGGCCGTATGCTGCTGCTCTCCGTCTCCGACAGCGCACAGGCACAGGCTCGTCTGATGGCAACGTTTGTCCCCAGGCCCAGCCCTAGACGCTAGACGGAGACGAACTTTCCTTTCCAGATTGGCCTTAAGCCGGTTTATTTGGCTTCTTCTTTTTTTAGTTAGAATAGTATTTCTCTCGCAACATTTTAGCTTTGGCTTATTTTTTCAGTCAATTTCAGTCAAGACAGGCCATTTTCTCTTACATTATTATACTACTAATTAGACTGACTCAGGTTTTGGAGCACTAAGATGCATTTCTTCTTCTCAACCGACCGTGTAACCTTCATTACTCTGTTTCAATGTCTGTAGGGCAGTAATTGTGCAGGATGCAGCCGCTGATCTGAATGGTTTTCTGGCTGCTCTGACCTCTGAAGAGTGCTGCAATGCGGACTAGCAAGATCAGATCAGATGGTTTTGGACTGAAGATGGCAATCCTGATTCCTGGATAAGGGGCATACATAAGCATAACGAAGTTGTTATGTCTGTGGCTGCGCTTCACTTCAAAACATCTGCAGCTCTGCTCATGAAGGACAGGGGCACACACAATTACACAATCAAAGCAACAGCCAGGAGCTGCCGATAAACAGAAGCAAAGGTGTCTGTAAAATTTCTCTTAATTCCATTATCTTGAGAGAATTACAGCAAGACAAGAAGAGGCCGTGGTCACATACTCACATACATCATGCTGCTACAGATAACACAGCAGGAAGCAGGAAGGTTTGCAAGAACAGGTTCCCCTCCACGGATTACATGATGAGTTATTCACATCATCACAAAAGTAGTATTACCGAATCATGGCAGTGGTAAAAGAAAGGAGACTAAAGAAGCAGTGGCAAAAACAAAAAATTAAAATTAAAATTATCAATTTCTATGGAGAGAGATAGAATAGCACGATAGCACTTGTTGGGCGGCCCGGGTACGCATTGCTCCGCCGGATCATCATCAGCCACACGAAGCGAGCAGCACGACGATCCTGTAGTACCAGTTCGGGGGAGTGCTCGTGGTTGGTTCGCGGCGGCGGCTAGAGGTGCAGTAGCGTGTCGCAGCGCCAGTCCATCTCGTCGGCCGCCGGGTCCGGCACGTTCAGATCGAACGGCAGCGGGGCCGGCGGCGGCGCGGCGGCCTCGTCGCCGCAGCCCGGGCCCGACGCGCCGTCCTCGCAGAGAACCGACGATGAGGACCCGCAGTAGCTGCGGCAGTCCTCCTCGGCGGCCGGGGCGGCTGCGGCGCGGAGGATCCCGGCGGGCGCGCCGCCGCCGCTCCAGGACTCGACGGTGCTGCTGTGGCTAGACGTCGCCGCCCCCGCCGCGGCGGCGGGGGCGGTGACGGTTGCGGGGAGCAGCGGCGGCGGCGGCACCGCGGCGGAGACGGAGGCGGAGGGGAAGTTGGTCCGCGCGGCGGCGCCGCGGATGGTCCTGGCGGCGTCGTCGTAGGCGCGGGCCGCGGCCTCGGCCGAGTCGAAGGTGCCGAGCCAGATCGGGGTCTTCCTGGCCGGGTCCCGGATCTCGGCCGCGTACCGCCCCGACGGCCGCCGCCTCACCCCGCGGTACTTCACCTCCGGCCCCCCCGCGTCCCCCGGCGCCGTCGGGACCGGGACCGGGACCGGCGGCGGCCTCGCCCGCCGCATCCCTCCTCGCCTCTTCCTCTTCCTTCCTCTCTGCCCTGCCCTGCCTGCCTTCCTTCTCGTGCGGCTTGTTGTGCCTTGTCCTCCTCGGCGACTCCGCGTTTGGCTTGGCCCGGCCCCCGAGTGGCCTTTCCTTTCCTCCCGCGCCCGCCCGCCCGCCCGCGGCTGCTCCTGCGCCTGTTTGGTCGGCACGGCCCCGCGGAGGCTGACGCGCCGGGCCCGCCACTACCCGGGCGCCGCGTCGGTCCGTTGGGTTGATTTCCCACGACCGCGTCAGGCGTCACCACGTCCACGTCCCGGGGGTGGATCGGCTGCCTCTGCCTGCCGCGCCTGCGCCGCCTCCTCAATCTTCGCCACCGCATCGGATTCGCATCGCCATCGCCCCGCCGCGTGGTGATGTGCTCGCCTCTTCCCGCCAGACCCAGTGGTGTGGCGTGGTTGGATTTTTGCGATGCGTGTCGTGCTGGTAGCCGCGGTGCCACTAGCGCGGGGGCGGCATATTCGCGCAACTGTGCCGCCTGCCTGCTGTGGCTGTGGACAGTGGACACCACCAGTTTAGTGCAAGCCGACGGGAGCTGAATTGGGATGGCTCCACTTTTTCCACGTGCAAAGCCAAGCCAGTGCGGTAATTAAAGATAAAAATACTCACCGTTTACCTGTCTAACATCCATGCTCTTTGACCGTTTCGGAATGCGTGGAATCCATAGGGAAGACCCAGCTCATCTAGTAGGATTTCTGAAAAACAATATTTAGAGGATCTATAGGCAGAGGCCACCAAGGGAGAGGGACGACACACGGTCCCACTTCATGGGCGAGCCCATTACCATGTATGTGGAGTCAGCCAGACACCGTCCATCCAGGTCCAAACGATTTGCCCCGCACTCGTACGCAAAACGCGGCTAGCTGGGACGCCACAGGGCAGGGCAGGCAGCGGTGCGGCGCTGATGCGTCACGCATCGTGTGCCGCCCAGGACCAGCAACATCACATGGTCGCAAGTTATGATTGCACACCGTATCGCTTTGCCGCCTGCAACTCTTTATCTCATCACGAAGGGAAAATGTATCACAGCGAAACGGTAACGGTACCACAGCTCCTTCGCGTGCCGGCGTGCGGCAACCACGACAAAGCACTGACGCTGAAACTAACAGGCAACGCGCTGTGGCTCTCTGATCTGAATCCTCATGCACCCTCTCGGTTTTTGGCACAGCTGCGGACAGCTAGTGAGTAGTGACCCGTGACCGTCTACATCTCCCAGGACGTCCCCTCCGCCATCATGACAGGGATTGCAAGTTTTTTTATTCTCTTTTCGTCACATCAAATCTTTAACACATGTATGAAGTATTAAATGTAGATAAAAAAATAACTAATTACACAGTTTGATTGTAAATTACGAGACGAATCTTTTAAACCTAGTTAGACCATGATTGGACAATAATTATCAAATACAAACAAAAGTGCTACAGTGCCAAATACTTATTCATAACCCCCATCTAAACAAGTCCGTAATCTTACCATCGACGAGAGGGCAGGTCAGTTCACTCGTACGGGTTCCTGAAGTTCTTGAGGAGCTCCGGGATGTCACCGTCTTGGGCTTCAGCTTCTCGAACTTGTCGATGCTGTACCCACCCAGCACCTGTTTGAAGTGCTCCACGTCGGGGAAGTCTCCGGCGGGGAGATGGTATTCCCTCTGGACCTGTTCCACCGGATCACGAGCATCAGTCAAGCAGAGGGATGTGCAAAAGAGAGAAGAAAAATGACAGTAAGTTTGGATTTGGATGGGAGCAAATTAAGGTTAGTCATAAATCTTCGGGCAGTCAAGTTCTCTGTAAGTACCTTTGCAAACTCCTCCTCTAAGTTGTCTATGAGTCGTTGTTGGGCCTTAGCTTTTCCCATCATTGCAGGCATCTCCTTCTTCAGATGGACAATTATGTAAGCATGGATCTTGGCAGCTCGAGCACGCTTAACAAACTCATTGACCTGCAAGAAACGGTGCTGTTCATTTCGAAAAACCAGTACAGAAAGGAGGAATTCTGACAAATGACTCAACATTTCAACTTACCCGTCGATCACAAGCCTTCTTAGGAATGTCTTTCAGGTCACAGAGGAGGTCATCTTGCTCCCTCTCAAACAAGTCTTTTCCAATTGGTCCAACAGCTGAATCATTCACTGGCTTATCATTAAATGACCTGTAAATATTAGGTTCAAAATGACAATCCAGTTAATGCAAAAATAAAAAAACTCATTTAGTTTTATACTTTATTGAACAACCCCATGCAAATTAAGGCCCCGTTCGCGTGCCCTTAAACCCGGCTTGATCCGCTTATTTTTTCATCCGGAACAGTATTTTTCTCTCACAAATTCCTCCAGCATTCCTTCAAACCATCCAGATTCCTCCAGAATTCAGACAAGCGAACATGCCCTAAATATTTATTTTAGTTTGAATTTTGAACCTCCAACAACATGCATTTTTTAACTTATTGTACAAGTCTTGTAACACCTCCATTTCTTAAAAGTTATTTTTTTGAAACAAGGATATCCCCATTCCCATTGATATCAACAGAAGTACAGCATTTGAGAGTATTGCAGTAAGAAGCTAAGAGTGGTAAGAAAGATATAAAAACTGCCCCGAACACATCGCCTGCATCAGACGAGCTACAGAAAAATGTAACAAATAACAGGCATAAGAAATTACCCGATATACACACGCACAACCTCAGGAGTATTTAGCACTTTCCCAAGAGACCACATCAATGCACCGTACACTCTCATAAGCTGTAGTATAGAAGGGGAAAAAATATCCATCATACTATATTTTTTTTTACAAACAAAATAAAGCATAAGCATAACAGGCCATACAAATTGATTGCAAGAAAAAACTGTACCTGCTGTGTGTCAACTTGGTCAGCCTTGTTCAACACTACGCGTATTTTGTCATCGTGACCACGTAAGGATGAAATGACACGTTTGAACTCATCACTTATATCAAGCTTGTGAGGGTCAAACAGAAGAAGAATAAGGTCACACTTAGCAGCAAACCATGAGGTTACACCAGTGGAATCATAGCTACGTTGGGTCCGTTGCTTTTCCCCAGAGAGAACACCAGGAGTGTCCACAAAGGTGATATGCTCTAGCAACTTCAAGAAACAAAGGAGGTTTCAGTTTCTAAATGAATGCACTCTACATGTACTGGTATCAAACTAAAGCTTACCGGATGCGGCATCTGAGAGCACTCAAACTTTGACAGAAATGCTCCCCCAAATGTTGTAAGACCAGTGAATGGCATGTCGGCTTGAACAGCAATAGTATTGCCAGGAATGGTCCTTCCATCAAATCCTGACTGAAGTGAAAACAAAATTAAATTGAGGGACAATTAGAAAAAAGAAGAAGGTATACAGTGACAGGGCCAGCCAGCAGGTAATGCAAACTGATAAGATTTGTAAAAGGCCAGCAACAAAGTTTTGTTTTGAACAACTGAAATGAATGAAGAAATATCCCATGGAAATGCAGTATGGTTTAAAGGAAGCTTTAAAGTGTTGAAAAAAATAACACAATAATGATTCTATTTTTTTCAATATTAGAGTTTATTTTCAGCAATCACCAGTTCATGATAATGGCTACCAATCTACCATAGTGCATAGGGACAATAGAAGTTGTTGCAATGATATCATAATAGCAAGGACCAACTACATTGGTTTAGCCAATATATATAAGGAAATCATTCTCAGGACACATGCTACAGTATTGGCCATCAGTCAGATCCCATATCCATTTTGTATGCAAATACAGTATTCATGCCAACAGTTACCATGACAACTACGAATCTATCAGTGGTTAGCTCTGGTCCGACGTGAGATCCTGAAATTGAAACGGACAAAAAGTCAAATTTTAATGCAATCAGAGGCAATTGAAAACAAAATGGCCATTAAGGCCGATAATCAAATCTGTTTTATAAGATGAAGCATCAAACCTGGGTAGCTTGTCTTCAGCAGATGCTTAATGAATGTTGTTTTCCCTGTTGAATACTGACCCAAGAGCATAACCATTGGCTTTGCATCAAAATCACTTTTTGTCTGGAAAATGATAGAAGCAATGGAGTGACATGTAAATAATGACAGAAGAGCACAATGAGCATCAAAGAACTTCAGAACAATAAGACCGATACTTCAAACAAAACAAAACTGTGAATGGAATTATTTACCAATAATGGGGAAGCAAAATCATTGTATCTGTAGGCGACTTCCAATGGCTTCAGTTTTTCGACATATAGTCTTTTCAAGCCATCAATTACAGAGGTAACAGCAGTCAGAGGCATCTGTACCTGCAGAATGCCAGATAAAACGCAAAATCACCCAATTGCTTTTTTAAGATTTGCGCGTTTTTGTATTAAGAGAGAATAGTTTGATTACAATGGGGATGGCTTAAATCTTTTCAATAAAGCTCATGCCCTCCCCGACACGATGCTAAACCACAATGCTCGACATATCAGGCAAAATAGTTTGTGCTGTAATGAAAAGCATATTGAAAGCACCAGCCACAGATCTTGAACGAGATTTCAAATTCAACAAGTTAATCTAATACCTTCTGTGCTGCTTTTGAACCAAACCAGTGATATATGGAAGGTGCTTGGACCTGAAGGGTGCCTGAAGAGCAGATATAGCCATATAGGTCAAAGATGATTCAGCCACATGATTACAACTTTTTTTTGTGCACAGCCACATGATTATAACTAGGGTTAAACATATTGGTTTCCATTGCCATCTGGGTGAACTCTCTTCACAACAGCCTTGGATCTCTGAAGAAAAATCCAGCATAACATCGTAATAATGTATCGTGTTCAAAGGGGCAAATTCATTTGAATGACACAGAATCTGAAGATTTCAGACTTACAGCTAGTGGCTCATCGACACCTTCCATCACAGGCGGATCCAAGGTGTTCAGGTCTGCACGAACCACCATAAACAATCGAGCTCAACATCCACGTCCAAATGAACTCACAGAAGGGGAAAAGGAAAGTCAAGTTCAGTTCACAGCCAACTACCTTCACGTTTCAGACTGTCCAGTGTGATTTCGTTCCCTGCTTGGGCCAGAGACACGAGCTGCAGTTTGCATATATCGGGTTAGACCATTAGTCCACAACCCAGCAGTGCAACCTCAACATTCATTATCAGATGCACACGCTGTGAGTATCACTAATGGATATGAGGGGACGAACCTGCATTGCTGTGACGAACTCCGCGAATCCGAGGTACCCCTGCCGCTTGGAATCCGCGATCGCCCATACCTTCGCAGGCAAATCCCAAACAGGGAAATATCATAAGCCATTCGTCAACGGTATCAGCCATGCCAGGAGAGGAACAGGAGGAGACCAGCGGCCCCGTGCTCACCTGCTTGAGATCGGCGCGTGAGAGCGCGGACATGCCGAAGAAGCTGGTGGCGTCGGCGCCCGTGACGCGGTCGTCGCCATCTGCAACAGAGCGCCCACGCCGGAGCATTAAGCACCAAACCTCGCGGATTTTTGGTGGCGGCCTGGGAACGAGGAGGGGCAGGAGCGCCTTACCTAGGTCGGTGACGGCGAACCACTCGGCGTAGATCCTCTGGTGCTCCTTGGAGCAGGCGACGCCAGCAGCCGCTCGCGTGATCTCCATCTCCGTCCCCTCTCGCCGCCCCGCCCAGGTGCTAGGCTGCCGCCGCCACAGAGATGAGCAGGAGCAACTGCAGCAGCACAGATGAGAGAGACAGGAGGAGCCTGACGGCCGGCCTCGCACTCGCTTCGGCTTTCCCTCTCGTTTGCGTTGGACGGGGTGGCAATTTGAAACGGAGGACCCCACTTCACGGAGACGCTCCCCCGAGATTTCTTTTATTTTTTTATTTTAAAAAATAGGGCTGGACGCTCCCCGATGTCCTGGCCCTGATGATGACCGATAGGCAAATAGGGATGGCATTTGGGAGGACCTGAATTCAAACTTGAAAAATCTCAAACGTAAAGAGGAAAAGACATGGGCCTGATATCTGGCCCAGATGGGCCGACGGACCATGGATCATTCCCAAATCTGTGAGGAGCCCACCAGGCCGTCACCAGTCAGACTCGACGCTACCAGTCTACCAGCTTCCAGGCTGTCGTGGGCTTGTGGCGCAGCGGCAGACGGACGCCAGGATTTCCATTAAAAAACCTCGGCCGAAACCTCAAAACCCTACTCCCGTCTCCTCTCAGATCTCTTCCCCTCCCTCACACTTGAAGCCCTAGCTCCGCCCAGCCCCCAACCATGGCGTCGATGATGGTAAGCGCCGCCTCCACGGAGCCCTAACCCCCAATCAGCTGGCGCCTCCGCCCTCGCACGCAAGCTCCGATTCGCTGATCCTGATGGCCGTGCTGACGCTTTCGTTGGTGTTCCGCAGCAACCGCAGATCATCCTGCTCAAGGAGGGCACGGACACGTCGCAGGGGCGCGCGCAGGTGGTGAGCAACATCAACGCGTGCACGGCGGTGGGCGACACCGTGCGGACCACGCTGGGGCCCCGGGGGATGGACAAGCTCATCCACGACGACAAGGGCGGAGTCACCATCTCCAACGACGGCGCCACCATCATGCGCCTTCTCGACATCGTGCACCCCGCCGCCAAGATCCTTGTCGACATCGCCAAGTCACAGGACTCCGAGGTATCCATCTAGATACAAATCTTTACCTGGAGCTCTGGAAACCTGCCTCATTGCGATCTATTAGATTTTGCATTACTTTGGTTATTTTAGTTGCCACTGTGGGCTGACAGTTAAGAAAATAAGAACCCTTATCAATTAATCCTAAACCATTTCGTGACATTTAATCTTAGTGAAGTAGGATCGGTTTGTTAAGGTGTGATAGGCACACGATTTTGGTGGAATGGCTCATAAATTCATAGTTTAGTCATGGATGGTCTGCGCGGTTGAGGCATAAGCCAAGGAATTGCAATTTGAATAGTGGGAATGATGACAGGCCAAATCCATTGCTAGCCAACCCACAGATCTCTTCTGTTGGGACTAAGATATGTCGAGTGTTATCTACAGGCATTTGGCTCAATGCAATGGTGCCTTTGAGATTTTGTGCCACGACATTTTTGTTGTATTTTTTATTTTCTTATTATTTGTTTCATTTCTTTTCTTTTCTTTTCAGACATTCACAGAAGTTTCTTATTTTCTGTTTTAATCTTTCTTGCAGTTTTTATTTGCAAGTATCAAATTTTATGTATCACAACAATTGAGTTTACCTCTAGTTCTGTGTTCCTTTTATACAGCGATGATGCTGTATAATTGACTTGCAGTTTTGGCTTCCGTTTTTTTTTTTCTGGATTTATGTTTGTTGGACTATGGAACTTGGGACATGCATGTTAAGCTCAACCTTAAATTTCTTACTCAGGTTGGTGATGGGACAACTACTGTGGTGCTTCTAGCTTCAGAATTCTTGAAGGAAGCAAAACCTTATATTGAGGATGGGGTGCACCCCCACAGTCTAATTCGCAGTTATAGAACTGCAGGCAATATGGTCTGTAACTACCATCTTCTTTTTTAACAGCCAACCTTTTGATTCTCTGCAACTATTTTCTGAAGTTCATTATTCATTAACATGAATTCTGTCAGGCAATTCAAAGGGTTAAAGAGCTGGCAGTTAGCATTGAAGGAAAAAGCCTTGAAGAGAAGAAAACATTGCTAGCCAAGTGTGCTGCTACAACACTCTCTTCAAAACTTATAGGCGGTGAAAAGGAATTCTTTGCTTCTATGGTTGTGGATGCTGTCCTTGCCATTGGCAATGATGATAGGCTTAATCTTATCGGGATTAAGAAGGTAATTATTGCAATGTTCACTTCCAAGATGTTGTTCTGGGTTGAAAAGTCTTAAGATATTAGCTCTTGATATCATTTTGATTTGACTTTGGAACTGATATTAAGGATTGATTACTGGGCATCAAGTAAACAAATATTTTCATCTAGAAGGGTTGTACCATTCTATATGTTTTGAGCTGTTGAAGGGACATACTTGGGATTCAGGAGCTATAAGATAAACCATTTTTGCCTAAAGAAAATAAGCTAGCCGTTTAGTTATCGATTTTGTTCCACAAGGCTCCCAGGGTTGATCCATAAAACAAAGCTTTTAGTATGCAGAATGTAAGGAATTCGTTTAATGGGAAAAAAAACTATGCTAGGATATATGTTACAAATTTAATGATGAACCCAGCACCGATTGCCATTAATTTTTAATAGCTCTGATGCTTTTCATTGCTTTATTTTCCCTTCGATTATAGGATTTTCATACTAGGAATGCCATGTAATATAGTATACATTTGATTTTTCACTATAAGACATTAACACCTGATATTTTGATGTATATTAGGTTCCTGGAGGTACCATGAGAGATTCTTTTCTGGTGAATGGTGTTGCGTTCAAGAAGACATTTTCGTATGCTGGATTTGAGCAACAACCAAAGAAGTTCCTGAATCCGAAGATTCTTTTGTTAAACATTGAACTAGAATTGAAATCTGAGAAGGAAAATGCAGAGATCAGGTATCCATACTGATTCACTCAAGCCCCACCTGCTACAGAACAGAATGTGTGCTCCATTCTTTACTTATGTTTATGCTTTTCAATGTTTGCTTATGCTGGCTCTATGTTTCCAACATACCTGTAGGTTATCTGACCCTCTGCAATACCAATCAATTGTTGATGCTGAATGGAACATTATTTATGACAAACTGGATAAATGTGTGAAAAGTGGAGCGAAGATAGTTCTGTCTCGGCTAGCTATTGGTGATCTTGCAACACAGGTAGCCTGATGTTTTTATTTATCCAAATAACCTTCTGCTCCTCTGTAAGCCAATCTCAGATAATTTGGGTCTATACAGTATTTCGCAGATCGAGACATTTTCTGCGCCGGTCGTGTCACAGAAGAAGATTTGCAACGTGTTGCTGCAGCAACTGGTGGAACTGTTCAAACTTCTGTAAATAATGTCATCGATGAGGTAAGCATGACATTTTTTATTTGCTTGTGATCTGTTGAATTGTCTTTTTTGATGTATTGTTGACTGGAAATTTAGGGTTAATGTCAGCTACCTGGTGCTGAGTGCAAGCTCATTTCTTTCTCTTTTTTTTTCTTTTGTAAAGGTACTTGGTTCCTGTGAGGTCTTCGAGGAAAAGCAAGTAGGCAATGAAAGGTTCAACATATTTAGTGGCTGCCCTTCTGGTCAGACAGCGACTATTGTGCTCCGTGGTGGTGCAGACCAGGTCTTCTATTGATACACTTCTGTTAGCCATCATCTGTTTTTAACAACATGTTATGAATGTCCTTACATTTCTTTTATTCTGTGCTAGTTCATTGAGGAAGCTGAACGGAGTCTCCATGATGCCATCATGATTGTGAGGAGAGCACTTAAGAACTCGACAGTTGTGCCGGGTGGTGGTGCTATTGATGTATGTCTGGTGGTCAACATGTCAACATGAATGATTCAGCAGTTCATAGAATTTTATGCTGATTTTTTATGTTTTGTGTAGATGGAAATAAGCAAGTATCTCAGACAGCATGCGCGGACAATTGCTGGGAAGTCTCAGTTCTTTGTAAATTCGTTTGCTAAAGCCCTCGAGGTACAATATTCCTGGTCCATACTTTTCCTTACTGGATTCAGGATTGTGCTTTTATTTATGCACTGCACTCAAAGCTTTCCACTAACTTCTTAAGGATACAATAAATGTGCTGCTGCTGGTTTTAAGTTGTATTTAATGTTCTGTCAAAAAGGGCTATATTGTTGATGAACTATTTGTTTCTGATCACTTACATGTTACGTCTTATATGTGCAATGTTGTATCCACTCATTTAGCCACTTTCAATAAAATCACCCTGCAGGTTATTCCACGTCAACTTTGTGATAATGCTGGATTTGACGCTACTGACGTTCTCAATAAGCTCAGGCAGAAACACGCATCTGGTTGGTTTTCTTAAGTTTTATTTTGAACTTAGTCTACACTTTTATTCATGATAGTACAGTTGTGAAGCAGAAAGCTATCTATTTTACTGATGCGTGATTCATGGCTAATTTGTTCAGGTGAAGGTGCTAATTATGGTGTAGACATAAACACTGGCGGAATTGCTGATTCCTTTGCGAACTTTGTGTGGGAACCTGCTGTTGTAAAGGTAATTTCGCATTTGGTTTCATTCATTTGAGGGTATCCATGTATCTTAAGTTCACATGGTGATGTCTTGAGAACTTTTCTGTTCAGATCAATGCTATAAATGCTGCAACCGAAGCTTCCTGCCTTATTCTTAGTGTTGACGAAACAGTGAAAAACCCAAAGGTAAGGAGGCATGCAAATGTCTAGGGTCCATTATAGTAAAAAAACAATGCCTTTACTCTTTTTTTGTTTCATGAGTGGAGTTTAGACTCATTTTCTTGTGGCAAAACCTCTTCCCTCCATAATGATATATTGTTAGGCCATCTCTTATGTTCTATTTAATCCAATCTATCTCCTCTAAAGTTCCAAATCACTAAACAAAAAATGATCATAGAAATAGTGTAGTAGATTCGGTACTTGAAAGAACATTTCTTTCTTTCTTTTTGTTCTTTTGCATTTTTAGAGATTGGTTTGACTGTCAAGGAGGCAAAGGACTCCACATTGCCACTTCAAATTGCACATGTTCAAACTATAGGTTGATGAAGACCATAGCATTTCTCCTAACTTAAGGCTTTGTGACTTTGAATTATATGGTCACTAAGTTCTTTTATTAGATATTTTGGATGTTCCTTGCAAACAATTTGTTTTGTTTAAAGCAATTGATTCTTCACATGAACTAATTGCCATATTTCCTTTCCTCAAATTGTGGGATACTCTAGTCGGAGAGCGCACAAGGTGAGGCTGCAGCTGGTGCAATGGCTGGGCGTGGTGGAGGGGCAATGCGAGGACGTGGTGGCAGGGGCATGCGCAGGCGATGAACTGAGCCACGTTGATCCTGTAACATTATGTTTTGATCACCTGTGGATCAGATTCTTTTTTTGCCTCTTTGCGCGGTGCTGTTGCGTTGTACTGCACATGTAATGTGAGTTTATGGACACGCACTTATTATTGTGTGCTTTTGGTTGGGAAGCAATAGCAGCCTTTTTGTTTCAGAGATACACCAGGCGTTTATCATTGTAGCTTTCCTGTTGTGGTATAGTAGTAGGGAGACCTGAGCCTTTGGTTACAATTTGTTTGGCCCAGATCTTAGTATATTGGCTTTGTTATTTCATCGTGAGAATGGAATGATCGTTTGTGATCCTCGTGCGCTCAATCGTAAAGCATTAAACAGGTGCTTGTACGTTTGTAACCCGAGATGCTGTTTGCTCACACCAATGAGTGGCTCGAGAGCAATTTTTTCAGGAATGGGCGTGTTACAGTGCTAATGACGCCAATTCTCTGCTACTAAGGGCATATTTGATACATATGGCTATTACCAGTTGGGTAAAGATTAGGTCAAATTAGCTATGGTTAGATAACTAGTAGGCTGAAAACTAGTTTGAGACTTGGCTACTGGTCCACTTATTAACCATCTTGTTTGGATAGCCCACCTATTAACTATTTTGTTTGGATGCACCAAAGCTAATTTGAGCTAAAATTAGCTAGTTAACAATTAGCCTATGATATCCAAATATATCCTTTTTAGTGTTTGTTTTCTTATTATAGGCCATTAGCAACAGTGCCAATTACTCTACGACTTGCCTGTGCGTTGCTAAGGGAAGGTTAAATTTTTCAACGCAACAATGGTATGATAAAACAACTAGAAGGTCAAAATCAACATACAAATAATAGAACCTCCCCATCTCAGAAGTGCAGAATTTAGCCCACCTTCGCAACCAATTAAATGGCTCACCTACAATAAAGGTATTGGTTCGATCAATATTTAATACCTCAATCAATAAAGAACCAAACAAATGACAGTAAAATCAAACAATTTAGCTCCAAGAATGACTCGAACCAGGGTGTCAGACTCACAGCAGCAATAAGACTCGATGTACATGATACCCACGTCATATAGATAGTGGCCCCGTTCGTTTCGTTGAAAAAACAAGTCAAAATACTGTTCCGGCTGATTTGTTGTGAGAGAAAAACACTATTCCAACTAAAAAAACAAGCTGAAAAATACGGATTATAAGAGAAACGAACAGGGTCCGTATATAAAAATTCATTTGCTAAATTTAGGCCACCTTCGCGACCAATTAAATAGTCCACGTCAAACTTGAGATGCTTTAACTCTCCCATCGTGTCATCTTTTTATCCAGTTTTTTTTTTCGTGTTTTTTTTGTGTGAAGCCCGGCCATTCCAGTCCAGGCTCCAGGCCAATCGCTAGCTCTAGTTTTCGCCGGCCGCCGCTACCCACGCACGGGCATGGCGCAGCGCGCACGACGCACCACACGAGCTGACGAGCGCACGGCCACTCTAGCAAGATTGCGAGACTGTGACGTCATCGGATGCCGCCGCGGCGTACGGCGGCCTCGGGCTCTTCCTGCGGCGTCGAGAAGCTGCGGCGCTACGGAGCGGGAGTGCGGGGTTCCCCATTCGCGGGCTCGGCGTCCGGGGCTCCGGGCAGCCGGCGAGAGCAGCTAGCGACCGTGAGCGACGCGACCTGACTTCACCTGAGGTGTGTTCTTCCCCGCACGTTCCATCCTCATTTGGGACCCGACGTTCCTGCTCGTGGTTGCGAGTCATGTTCCATCGTCTATCAGGACGGCGTCCCGCCATGTTCCTGTTCCGCGAATCGGAACCAAGTGGGCACGTTCCCGTTCCCCGGCTGCTAAGCGCCCATCGCCTTCCCGAACCCGACCTCCCGTGCCAGCCAGCAAGGGCGGCGGCGGGGTGGCGGCGGCTTGCTGCCTGCCTGCCAGCCAGCAAGGGCGGCGCGGCCTGCTGCCTGCCTGCCTGCTTGGTACGGGATACTCTCTCTTTATACTTATATAAAGCACCATGTCAACGCTCGACGAAGTCGTCGTCCTCTTCGGTTCACTCGTAGCAACTGTTGCCTCCATATAAGCACCATGTCTATACGGCCGGGTTGCCTATCTAATAAAGGCTGCTTGCTGTCTGCAAACATTATACAATCACCATGGTGGTGCTCCTCATCAAGCCTCTCTTGAGCATGCTCGCCTTCTTCCACATTTGCCTTGCCACATTCGTGGCACAGACATCACTGGCAGCTCATGGAGCAATCGCCCCCCACATCGCCGACTCCGACCAGCTCGCGCTCATGTCATTCAAGTCACTCGTGACGAGTGACCCATCGGGAGCCCTAGCTTCGTGGGGCAACATGTCCATTCCCATGTGCTGGTGGCGCGGCGTGGCGTGCGGCTTGAGGGGACACCGCCGGGGCCATGTGGTGGCTCTGGACCTCCCCGAGCTCAACCTGACTGGCACCATCACCCCTGCGCTGGGAAACCTCACTTTCTTGAGGCGACTCAATCTTTCATCGAATGGCTTCCAAGGGATCTTGCCTCCAGAGCTCGGTAACATCCATGACCTTGAGACTCTACAACTTACCTACAACTCCCTCTCTGGCCAGATTCCACCGTCACTTTCAAACTGTAGCCACCTGATAGAGATTTCCCTCGGCGACAACAATTTACACGGGGGAGTACCCAGTGAGTTAGGCTCTTTGCGCAACTTGCAGGTACTCAGTCTTGGCAAAAATTGGCTTACAGGAACCATCCCTTCTTGGTTAGGCAACCTCTCTTCATTAGTATTCCTAGATCTTCAGCAAAATGGTCTAGTTGGTCAGATCCCAGAATCATTAGGAAATCTTGAGATGCTTACAATACTTTCTCTCTCAGGAAACAATCTTTCAGGTCCCATACCTAGTTCGCTTGGCAACCTCTATGCCCTCACTGGACTTGGTCTAGCGAATAATAAGCTGGAAGGCCCTTTGCCCCCTTTAATGTTCAATAATCTTTCCTCCCTCGAATTTTTATATATAGAATACAACAACTTGAATGGGACTCTTCCACCTAATATTGGAAACAACCTTCCGAAATTAAACTATTTTCTTGTATCAGACAATGAATTTCATGGCATGCTCCCGTCATCCCTTTGCAACGCCTCCATGCTTCAAGCTATTCAAACACTAGAAAACTTCCTATCGGGAACGATTCCAGAATGCTTAGGAGCTAAACAAACGAGCCTGTCCTCAGTGTTAATTGGAGGAAATCAGTTTGAAGCAACAAACGATGCTGATTGGAGCTTTGTGGCTAGTCTGACCAATTGTAGCAACTTAGTTGAACTAGATGTTAGCTCGAATAATCTCCATGGCGTGCTGCCAAATTCAATCGGTAATCTCTCAACACTTCTATACTATCTCAGCATTGCAAAAAACAATATAACTGGAACAATAACAGAAGGAATCGGTAACCTCGTCAACTTACAAACACTTGACATGCCTCATAACTTTCTCATAGGTGCTATTCCAGCATCTCTCGGCAACCTTAATAAGTTATCCGAATTATTTCTGTACAATAATGCTTTGTCTGGACCCTTGCCGGTAACTCTTGGCAATCTTACACAACTAACTAGACTTCTCCTCAGTACAAATGCTATAAGTGGACCTATACCATCTAGTCTCAGCCATTGTCCTTTAGAAGTATTGGATCTTTCTCACAACAATCTTTCTGGTCCGACACCTAAAGAACTCTTTTCCATACCAACCTTGTCGATCTTAATCACTGGGAATGATGGTCTTTGTGGTGGTATCCCTCAACTGGGATTGCCACCTTGCCCCACCCAGACAACCAAGAAACGACATCGAAAACTTGTCATAACAGTCTCCGTGTGCAGTGCACTTGCCTGCGTCACATTAGTATTTGCATTGTTTGCACTCCGACAAAGGAGCCGCCAGAAGACAAAAGCACACCTACAAAGGTCGGTCTTGAGTGAGCAATATATGAGGGTTTCTTATGCCGAATTGGCTAATGCAACAAGTGGTTTTGCATCCGAGAACCTCATAGGAGCTGGGAGCTTTGGGTCAGTTTACAAAGGAACAATGAGAAGCAACGACCAGCAAAGAGTGATCGCTGTTAAGGTTCTCAACCTCATGCAGCGTGGTGCATCTCAAAGTTTTGTTGCAGAATGCGAGACTTTAAGATATGCTCGACATCGGAACCTTGTAAAGATATTGACTATCTGTTCAAGCATTGATTTTAAGGGCCATGACTTCAAGGCCCTCGTGTATGAGTTTCTACCGAATGGAAATTTGGACCAATGGGTGCACAAACATATCATCGAAGATGGTGAACCAAAGGCACTAGATCTGACTACAAGATTAAATGTTGGAATTGACGTGGCGTCCTCACTTGATTACCTTCACCAACATAAGCCAACGCCAATTATTCATCAGGATCTTAAACCAAGTAATGTTCTCCTGGACAGTTCCTTGGTTGCTCGTGTGGGTGATTTTGGGCTTGCGAGGTTTCTACATCAAGATATAGGTACATCAAGTGGATGGGCATCAATGAGAGGATCAATTGGATATGCAGCTCCAGGTACCTTTCATTTGCTCTGTATAAATGTACTCCACCATGTTGGCTTCAACCAAAGCTCAAGCCTTTCTTGGTGTTGAGCTTTTTACGAAATTTGAAAATCTTATATCCGTGGAATTACAAGAAACTAATTTAATACACACATGTTACTTTATCAAATTAAAAGAAAATCTCATTTTGGTTTTTTTCAGAGTATGGACTGGGCAATGAAGTATCTACCCAGGGTGATGTCTACGGCTATGGCATACTATTGCTGGAAATGTTTACTGGGAAAAGACCGACAGACAACGAATTTGGTGAAGCCATGGGGCTCCGCAAGTATGTTCAAATGGCACTACCAGACACAGTGAGTACTATCATGGACCAACAGCTTCGGATGGAGATAGAAGATGGCGAACCAGACACTTCAAACTCCAAGCTCAGAATTTCTTGCATCACTTCGATTCTGCAAGTAGGGATTTCCTGTTCGGAGGAGATGCCCATGGATCGTATGTCAATTGGAGATGCTCTGAAAGAGTTGCAAGCGATTAGAGAGAAGTTTCAGAAGCTCCTCTGTAGTGAAGCATCATCATCATCCCACTGAAGATTCTCCTGCTGCATCCATTAGGTGGTTTGTGCATTAGAGCATGAGATCGATCTGTGTGATTGCATGATATATTATTTTACTACTATTTTCAGGAAGCACCAATATTCTTCCAAATAAACTTGTAGCTCCTTTTCTATTGTTTGTTTGAACTAAAGCGCTTGTGTGTTGATTATACCGATCTTAACAAGGCATATACCCTAAAGAGTTGTGTGCATAATTTTTTTTTCACAAATCTTGTATGCATTTTTTTCTTATTACAAATCTTGTGCGCACAATTTTGTTTCACTAGTATTGTGCATAATTTTATTCACAAAATCTTGTGCACATAATTTGCTTTTTTTAATAAATGTTGTGACTGGGTGTGGTTGTGCCACCGCGCCCAAGGGCATCAGCACTGCCAGAGTATGATCTTCGGTGCAAGCTTCAATCCCAACTGAAAGTGAGATGCCGGATGGTCGCCGCATTCAGAAGAAGTACTGACTGTGATCGATCATCCTTCCTGGCTCTTACAGGATTCATCATCGGGCACAAACTGCTAGTGGTGTCAATTGCTCTAAGGTTGCTTGCCTGATAAACTTGGTGGTGCCGTTAGTTACAGGGGAAGAGCAGAAGTCGAGCAGGCCAGGTCC
Organism: Miscanthus lutarioriparius; assembly: GCA_904845875.1. Lineage (NCBI taxonomy): Eukaryota > Viridiplantae > Streptophyta > Magnoliopsida > Poales > Poaceae > Miscanthus > Miscanthus lutarioriparius. Next base: position 81,617,691 of record CAJGYO010000008.1, on the reverse strand, counting down.
GCCGGTGGTACAACGAAGCTGGAGAGGACGTGCACGACCTCACGCATGGTGGGCCGTGCGTGGCTGCTCTCGCGGACGCAGGATATGCCCACCCTGAAGAGTCGAGCGATCAGGCCGGCGGGCTCTGGCGGCAGCCGGGGGTCAGCCACGGCCAGGATTGCTGCCGTGTCCGTGGGTCTCGGCACGACGCTCCGCGCCCAGTGGACGAGGTCGATCTCCTCGCCGAAGTCGCCGAGCGGGGGGCGCCCCGTGACGAGCTCCAGCAGCACCACGCCGAAGCTGTACACGTCCGTCTTCTCGTCCACCCGCAGCGTGTACGCGTTCTCTTCACGCACCACTTCGAGCGTGTACGCCACGTTCTTCGTTCTTACGAGGAGCGATGTACCCGTACGTGCCGGCGACGACCGATACGGACTCCTCCGCCGCCACCGCTCTCGTTCCGTCGGAGCAGGACGCGCCGCGGCTGAGGAACTTGGCGAGGCCGAAGTCAGTGACGTGCGCCTCCATCGCCGAGTCCAGCAGGATGTTGTTGCATTTGACGTCGCGGTGCAGGATCCTCGGCGAGCACTCGTGGTGCTGGTAGCATAGCGCGCGCGCCGCCTCGGTGGCGATGCGGTGCCTGGCGGCCCAGCTCAGGAGGAGTCCGCCGCTGTCCCCGTGCAGGACCGCGCCCAGCGACCCAATCGGCATGTACTCGTACAGGAGCAGGTTGGCCTCCCCGCTGGACGCGAAGCCGAGAAGTCGGACGACGTTGCGGTGCCGGATGCCGCCGAGCGTGGTCACCTCGGCTCGGAAGCCGTGGTCGCGGCGGCCGGGGCCTGGCAGGCGCTTGACCGCCACCTCCGCGCCGCCCCGCGTCACGCAGCGGTACACGGTGCCGGCACCTCCTCTGCCAATGGCGTTCTCCTCCCTGAGGCACCTGAGCACGTCGTCCATTTCCAGGTCCATGTTCTCGAACCGTGTCATCTTCCACGCCGTAGGCCGCCGCCGATTCGCCGTCTCCCGCCGCGCCCTGCGCACCCATCTTAGTCCGAGGCACACGGTCACCACCATGGCGCTGGCGGTTGGGACGAGCCACAGCAGCGTCCTCGTCTTGAAACGGCGTGAACGCTGCAACGACAGAGTATTCTGTTAGGGAGTTGTTCTTTTCATTTCAGACATAGCCCCATTCCAAACAGAATACAACGGCTATATATATATTGAGAAACAAATACATCGGCTTATATGGATGCCGCCTCCAACAACCATGGGCCGAGCCCCTACGCCTAACAGGCCAAGCCCGAAAACTCCACTCACTTCCACCTTGAAACAGCCCAACTCCCTGGTTATGTTGCCAGATCCGGATCGAGTTCCAAACTAATCACGTTTTTATTTTTTGAATTCGAGACATGGGCCTCCCCTGGGCCTTACAGCTTCTAGTGCTTCCTCAGTCTAAAGGCCCGCTTCAACAGCTTGAACACGACTATCAACGCTGGTGGCCCTGACGGCATTGCTGAATGCTGATGGGAAACTATATTTTAGCTATGCTTTCAGTGGTAGACGATGTCTCGTCGACAGCGAAGCGCCTGTGGTGACTTTGTGAATTTCGAGATATGTCGGCTCAGTCCTTCGGACGTGCTCATAGGGGTAGGGGTTAGCGTACGTGTGCTCATAGGGGTCTACGTTGTACTGTGTAATCTTAAAAAATATATATTTACCCTTTCTGAATTATTGTTGTAGTCTAGTTTTTCTTCTGGAACTATATAAAATCGTTCGAAGTTACCTCACTATCCTAGTTTGGAGTGGCTTTGAAGGTGATTTTGTATCTTTTAAATATAAAAATCGATAAATATTTGACAAGGTTTCTAAACCCTAGAAATGACTCTAAGATTTAAAAATTTCAAAAAAAAATATAGAGATAGATTGAGATATGAGAAATTCAAATTAAATATTTAGAGCTCATAAAAATATCACTAGATTCTTAAAAAATTGATTAGCTCTAGGAAAATGAAAAAATATCCCAAAAAATTTGAATAATCCTCGAAACATTCTAATTGATATGTAAATATGTTTTGTAAATGTTTTGCAACAAAAAACATAATACGTAACCAACACGAAATGCATTGCATGAATGCATTCACAGTTAATCTATGTTGCATTCATGTTCGTTGCATCTAATATTTTTGGCATGAAAAGTTTTTAAAACATGTTTATACATTGATTAGATTATTTTGGAAAATTTCTAGATATTTTCCATTTTCCTAGAGCTTAATCTATATTTTTTAGAATTTTTAAAGAGGTTTTCACTAGCTATAAATACTTTATTTGTATTTTGTATCCTAATCTATGTCTAGATTTTTTTTGAAAATTTTAAAAATTAGAGTTGTTTTCGTTTACAGAACTTATGAAGTATTTATCAATTTTTAATATAAAAGACCAAAATCACTTGAAATCAAACATGGATGTAATTTGAATGGTTTTAAGAGGTCAAGGGGGTAAGATGTCTAGTTTTAAAGTTCGAGGAAGAAAATCAGACTACGGCAATAATTAAGGGAGGTAGAATAGGTTTTTTCCAATGCTGATTCCTTTGTTTGATATTGTTGTCATGAAGATTTAATTATGTGTTTTTATTTATTTGCATTTAATACATGTCATCCATGTTCTTACAAAATTTGTTGTTCATAATAAGTCGACGGTATCCGTGAAAACACGCAGTGGCGAGTGAGATCTCCAAGTGCCTAGCTAGTAAAACCCACACCTAGCAAATTTGTTTGGTTCTTGGCTTGCAAGTTTTTTTTGCTAAGCTTAAAAATCAGAATTTGATTATATTGGTACCGCGGCTCTGCATTGGACTTTATTGTTGTGTAGAAATGATGCTGCTTTTAAAAGAATTGTATCTCATTTATTCATGCAAATTATCTTTAGGAGAACTTACTAATTCAGAAAGTGGTTGCAATGTCTAAAGAGAAAGTGAGAATGCCCCAAGGAATGGTTGTTGGAATTGTTCGGCAAGTTTGGATAGAGGAATAGAAATCCGAGGCTTAAGTTTTGAGTCTTTTAGTTGTGTTAGAAACCTTTGCTTTTTGGTGGCGTTCGATATTGAACGTTTATACTAGTTCATTGGTGAATGATGGAGACCAAAATATTTTATTCCTTAATATAAGAGGTATATACTCATGGAATCTAATGACAGATTTTTGTATTATTGATGATCAACCAAATTTGAACTTTTCGAGTAAGAGGAATCATGTGGTAAAATCACGGAACCTTCAATTTAGGGTGCATGTGGCGAACTGAGCATAGCTCAATTGGTTGGGTTTTCTTGTGATGAAACCTACTCATTCAGGTTAAGTCTTCGACTAAGCATGATTGTTCGCATTTTCCTGGAGTCTTCGACTAAGCATGATTGCTTGTATTTTTCTGAATTTTATTTCAGAATTTAACAATGCTATTCTTTCAGCGGTAGATGATGTGCCCATCGATAGTGAGACGCCCGTGGCGTAACTCATCAGTCTTGAGATTTGCCGGTCCGACTTAGTTCTTCGGAGATGCTCAAAGGGGTAGGGTATACATGTGTGTGCGTTTATAGAGGTGAGCATACCTTATGTATATGAGCGTCTGCATCAGTAGTGTGTCAAAAAAAAACTTAGGATGCACGTATAATTGCCCTGAAGTGAGAAGAATCAAGTGGCAACTCAATCTATTTTTTTAAAAATACTACTACATATATAGTTCAACATTTTGAATAGTAGATAGTGCTAAAGGTGGCTATGACCTCTCTTGGCCTTTGAGATTTCTTTTTTGCGTAGGCAGTTATCATTAGCTAGGCTTACATAACTGCCCCACCTAGATCTCACCTCAAACTCTACCGTCGATCTTAAACACGGTGATGCAAATGTATAAATGATCGTTTTTGCTCTTATAGTACTTAAGAGTATAGTCTAGCCATGACCTAAAATTCTTATTTATTTTTAGTAAAATGTAAGGATAAAAAGTTATGAATAAAAGGTGTAATAAGCAAACAAAGGTTCAACTAAATTTGAGGATGAAAAATTGTAGCAGCTAATAAAATCAAAATTTAAAAATTAAAATATAGATTAATAATGCCATGAAACAATATGGCTGGGTTGCAACAAGAGGCACCCTATCGTCACTCTTTCCAATCGGCTCCGACCTCTTGTATTTCTTCTTCACCCTGAGAATTCCGGTGACCATTTCTGATCAAATGCTGTTCCGGAATTGGGTTGGATGTTTCCGCTGTACAATGGTCTTGCTGTGGAGGTGTGCCACTTGACGGGGCACTTGCATATTGCTGCCGCAGCTGGTTCCTGTTGTGGCAGTGCTTGATTCTCAGCTCCCGCAGCTGGTTCCTGCTGTGGCGGTGCCTCCCCCGGCTTGCACTTCCGCTCCTTCTTGACGTGGCCAGCACTTGCTGCTCTGGATGTTGCAGTGAGAAAGAATGACCCATATGTGCGTTATGAACTCGCCGCCAGTTGCAAGGCATTTCTTGTGAGCCGCGGCGTTCCAAGAGGGAGCAGTGTGCAGCAGTATATCGGCCCATACCTCTGCGAGGACCTTCCAACGAACTTTTTATCTCTGAACTGGTGAATCAGACACCAAGCAAGCCATGCTGCTTTCTCAAGCATCAAATTGGGATGCGTCTCTGCTCTTTTCTTTCTTCTGCCAATGGCATCTAGGATGTCTTGTGGCTGTTGCAGATTCCCTTCTCGAATCAGCGTTCTGTATATGCTCTGCAGGGTGTCGCAGTCACTCAATACATCTGAAGCCTCGTCGATGGTGCTTCGGAATATGTCATCGGCGGTTAAGTAACTGTCAGGTAGCAAATCTGGCTCTTTAATTAGCTTGCAGCGCTTCTTCAATTCTGCCTTTCTTTATAACATACGGCTGGGAGGAGAAACAATTGAGAACAGCTTTGATCGCACACGGTACCTCGGAAAGGGTTAAGCTTGTGTTGTAGTGCTGGGCAAGCTCAATCTCACAGAGGCTTGTTGCTATATGCCACACAAGAATGCTGTGGCACCATGATCGGAGCTGGAAAGTCCACTCGAACTGCCTGTGATGAATCGGCAGCTCTGAACTCAGTGAGTTGTGCTCAAGATCTAGCGAGCAGAGTGACTTGAGAACGGCGGCTTTCACTTCTGGCGGCAGCTCTATTGCGTTGCCTACTTTCCCACCTTTAGTTTCTTTCGGGACCAATCCGAGAGTTAAATAGTGAAGAATGTTCCAAGGATTGTAACCATATGACTGGAGGAATTCGTACTGACCAATCTTATTGTGCCAACGGTGCACGATCGCGCATCTTGGTGTGCACAAGATCCGAACCAAGAACTCCCACAGGCGCTGCGGGATACACTTGACGTTCTGTGATGTGTATTCGCACAGCAGCAACACCTTTGTCCAGTCGGACGACATGTAGGTGACCATCTTCCAAATCTCCTTCAAAACGATGAAGCCCATGAATATCCATGTGATGATGAGATCAACATTGAAACCACGTACGACGTGGGCAGTTTCCCCCTCCTTAGGCTTGTAGAGCTTGTGGATGTCCCTTCCAAGCCAAGCGATGAGAGCAATGGTAAGCAGAGGATGCCAAGAACAAAGGAGAGGGAAGCCACGCCAGAATAGGACGGGATATCTTGTGTAGAAGTAGTCGTTGAGGAATGCTAGCTCCAGCTTGGCAATTCTGAATGTTCTCTCGACGTGCTGGTCAGCCGGGGCTCCGCTGTTCTTGCCTATAATTTCATATATCAATCTTCTGGTGTGAGTGATGCTATCAATGGGCAGCGGTAAGTCATCGTATCTGCAGCGGAGTAGCCGGTATAGTGCAAAGGAGAGGGACAAGTCTTTCATCCATTGTGTTCGGGCGTTAGTAGAACCATCCTCTGACACTGAGCCGACGTCTGATTTCCTGTCGTTGCCGAGCAGCTTCCAAGTCTTGTCCAGCGTCGTGATGACCAGTTTTTCAGTCCGTTTGTGTACTGCCAGCTCAAATTTATACCCAGGAGGCTTCAGTCGGACCTTCTGCTTCTGATCTCCAGAAACCAAGTACTTGTATCCCTCCATCGTGGTCGGATTCCCATCCTGACAAATACCATCGGGGGTACCCATATATGCTGCGAGAAGCGGCGAGCTCCGACCGTGCAAGGATGATCTTGTGGCAAAATTGTAGGCCCATATCAGGTACACGCTTCTCACTTGCTGCATTGCCCAGAGTGCCCATACCGGATGCTTCAACTGATTGTGCCGCGTCCCAATCAAGAAAGCAATCCCCAGAAGTGCCATCACCCTCGCTGACTCGGCGATGCGGTTGTTCTCTTGGTCAGGGATGCCGTATGCCGAGATGAAGCGCATTGAACCGGAGGTTTACCAATATGAGCGCCCATATTGAAAACAGGTCTTTCTTGAAAGGCGCGCTCTGCCTCAGCCCAATTGTGTACATGAAGGAGGAGTCGCTTATGGCGTCGAGGATGAGCAAGAGGTATTTGATGTTGGAGTGGCGCGACCGGCGACGGAACATGTCGAAGAATGACATGAGCAGGAAAGTAACCGCAATGGGCACAACGAGGAACTCAATTTTCATAAGCATGCGCTCTCAGTATTTTCAAATAGAAAGGACCATTTCACAAGTTCACTAGGCTTCTCCATATATATATATTTTGAGTTTCCTTTCTTGTCTGCTGGAACCCCTGAAAATGATTCAAAAATATATCATATTAAAACATATAAGTTTGTTATTCTTCACAAACTAATATTTTACCACTCTTGTTCGCGAAGACATGTGGTTTAGACAGCAACCTACCCACACCCACATCCACATTTATTAATTTTAGTTGAAAGTCCTTCCTGATACAATTACCTCATCCAATATGCAACCCAAATAACTGAGTCCAAGTTTCAAAACATTGACCGCATAAACAATACTAACTGCGTCATTATATAAAACTTATAAATGTCACCACTAATATGCAAAAAGGACATTTAGATTGGTAAAGTGTGAAAGTAACATTATGGGATTAGTTATAAAGTTATAATTTGATAATATATTTTTAAATGTTTCCAGGGTACGACAATTTTACATCCTGGGTGAAGAATAATTTCAATTTTTCTGGTAATTTATGTCTCATATTCTGCTTTCCTACAGAACAAATATATATAAATAACAGTTGCAAGTGAAGTAATCACAAAATTAACTGGCCACGGTTGCTTCCTCCTCCAAGATTGGATTTGTTCACTCTATGTGGAGATCTCCTCGTCCCTCCTCCATAGCCAACTTCGCCCACCATGCCAAAGTACTCCACTGACTTGGCATTCACCGCCATGCCATGGGCAAGTCATACATTATTTTTTTTGTTAGTATTGCTTTATTTAGAATGTTATTCAAATTGTTTCGTATTTGCTTACTAACTTAGTAAGTATTTGATAGTGTCGGGTTCATAAACCAGGGGTCCTCAATGGACTCGCTTTCCTGCAAAACCCGGCCCAGCAGGCGGCGCAGCGACAGCACGCGTCTAGGCCGGCCCAGATACATAATGACAGGCCGAGACAACGATCCGGTCCCCAACCGGAAGGCCTAGCCAAGGTGGGACCGCAGTCCGACTCCGACTCCCTTCTCCGACCGAGAATACGCCAGATCTCTGCTCGTTGCTCTTTCCCGACCGACACAGTTGGGACCGACTAGGAATGACTGGGCCCAGGGAGCAGGCAGAGCAGATAAGGTGAGGCGCTCAAGTCAACCACAACACCGAGGATTATACCCTGCCATGCCCTATGCACATGCAGGACGGTGCCATCGGGGCATGTTGGGCGAACACGGTAGAGCCAGCCAGATGCGTCAGAGTATAAATAGTATTGTGGGCGCCATCGTTTGCCATACCAGGCGAACATGGTAGAGCCTGCCAGATGTGTTTGAACATAAACAGTATTGTGGGCGCCGACGGCCATCCCGTACCCGATGGTGTGGGCAACAAGACTAGGCAGCACACGTATACACACGCTCTCTTTTTTTACTTGTAAGGCCATCCCCTTCAACTATAAAAAGGGATGAGCTCTCTCCTAAAAGCCCCCCGGAAGACTGGTCGACTCGACAGCTCAATAGCTCTAGGACTCAATGGCTACACAGTCTACACGCTCTCAATAGATGATAAGCTCGGACACACAAAGCATACGTTCCAATACATAGCGCACATTTGAGCATCCATCACTCTCTTCCACTCGGTTCAGAGTTCGACCGGGCCTCTAACACCCCCTTTCTCATTCCTTACTCGTTTGTAACCCCACAACAAACTTCGAGCACCTGGGCTCAGGAATAAAGTCACCGACTGACCTCAACTGGACATAGGGCCTGTTGTCTGAACCAGTATAAATCCTATGTCATTGAGTGCTAGGCCACATCCGATCATAACGCTCGACAAAACTACAAATATTTACTTGTTGGTCACTTTTCGCACCGACAATTGGTGCCGTGCGTTCATGCATTTGGTCATCGGATGACCCACCTTTCCACCATCTTCGGCATGGCGGGCTCAAGCGATATGATTCGCTTTGGCTCGCTGGAGTTTCCCACGCTCCCACTTGCTGGGATGTGGGCTCCTCCCGTCTTCGTGCCACTCTAGACCTTCCTCTTCGGGAGTCAGGACTTTGTCGCCGACCAGCTCAGCGTACTTCGCCTCCACGAAGAGGCGCTTGTCCCGGCGCCCACTGGAGGAGGAGCGCCCTCCACCGACTGCAATGGGCCACTCGACGACCTGAAGGTCGAGACACCCGCGTTTTGCCTCGAGCCCATGCTGGGCTCAAACCCCACGGTGAGTGATGTACATATTGTTCTTTACTCACTATTTAACACCTTCCGCCGACTCTCCGGAGGGACCCCGTTGTCCCCACCACGACCGTTGTGCGATCGGCTCCCCTACGGCTTCACATCCCCCATGGACACGTGCGCGTGGGGATGGCAGGCTACTCTCTCGCCTCCTTCCACGACCTCGTCGATGACGAGGTCGAAAGCGATGGCTCCAGCATCGATGATGTCATGGCACCTGGCCACCCTCTGTCCTGGGAGTACGCTATGGCGGACGCCCTGGGATAGCCACTAGAGGTAGTGGAATCTCTGTAGACTCACACCCCTCTGGACCCCTGTGCGCAGCAGTACGACGAGGAGTTATGGCAAAGGCAGCAGAGCCAACCACCGCCTGCGCCGGAGCGCTCGACGCATCATGCTGCGCCACATGCGCGTAACCCGGCAAGTGGCGCTCGGGGGCATGCCCGTCAGGTCCAACATAACATACTGGATGGAGGGGACGACCCCCTCAGTTTGCTCGGGCTAGCTAGAACATCGCTGCTGCAGCGATGCTTCTGTGCGGCCTCCCTGAGCCTACTGACTCCCAGGAACTGGCAATCCACCGGAACCTCCGGGCGCTGGTGGAGACCACCGCTGTTCAGTAGGCAGAGAGCTCCGCGTCGTGACACCAGCTTGCGGCCTCTTGCCCAACCGGGGGACTAGGGCCGCACCAGTCGAATCGCTCCGTCCACTCATCGCAGCAGTTGCTAGGCATGGAGCTAGAAGCCATGGCTACACTGCAGCCCAACCCAGTGCCCGCTCCACACCGACCACCTATGAGTGAATGGCTTGGGCCAAACCGTGACGCTCGCAGCTTCATCAACAATCGATGCCATGCCCGGCACAATGATAACGCCCATCGAATGGCGGCGAGAGCAGGCGGCACGGGCCTCAGCCTGACCATTGAGGAGTGCGAGGACACGCACCCTAGGCTTGGTGGCCGACCAAATGACCAGAGCCCCAGCGTGGACGGCCTAGGGCCATGGGCCTTTGGTCATCGCTTCCAGAAAGCGCCATTCCCAAAGTGCTTCTGACCACCTACCAACATCACTAGGTACACCGGGGAGACAAACCCCGGTATATGGCTCGAAGACTTCTGGCTCGCCTGCCGAGCTGGAGGAGTGGATGATGACTACTTCATCATCCAGTACCTCCCCATCTACGTGGGGGAGCATGTTCGAGCATGGTTCAAATTCCTTCCACCCAACAGCATCCGCGACTGGGCGGATCTCAAGAGGGCCTTCGTCGGAAATTTCTAAGGGACGTATGTCCATCCTGGGAATTCCTAGGACCTCAAGAGCTGCCAATAGGAGCCCAATGAGTCTCTACGGGATTACATCCGTAGGTTCTCAAAGCAGTGCAACTCCCTTCCTGATGTTGTCGACGTGGACATCATCAGCGCGTTCCTCTCTGGGACAACCTGTGAGTCCTTGATCCACAAGCTCGGTTGTGTGAAGCCCCATACCACCCGCGACCTGCTCGACATCACCATGAACCACACCTCCAGCAAGGAGGTGGTCGGGGCAGTCTTCAGCGGTGGTCGGGACAGGGGCAAGGCCAAGCGCGAGGACGAAGGCAAGTGCCCCTCCACACAAAAGGGCAAGAAGAACAAGAGGGATCGGCGCCGACCGGCCAACCCAGCTTTGGTCACTGTGGCCGACCGAGCGGGCAAGCAGCCCCAGCAGGGCCAGCCCAACCACTTAGACAAGGTCATGGAGAGTTGTGGCAGAACCTCCTAAATTATAGGGCCCACATGCACCTGTCACTGTCCAACGACCTTTGACATCTATGCATATATTCCCGGTAACTTAAGAAGACTGTCGGGTGTCCTCGGGGAACCCCGAATCATCCACGATTTCTGAGCAGGATCCTATTACAGAGTCATTGCAGTATACAACAGTTTATTCAAATATATACATCAAAGTAAAGATTAGCGGAAGTCTTACAATAACATAGTTTACAAAACAGTAGTTTCAATTCTTACAACTAAGTTTGATAATTATTACAAACCAAAGTAGTGGAGTGGCATTATAACATATTACAGAACAAACAAATAAGTTGCCCTGCCCAAGGGCCACACATTTACTTATCGTCATCGCACTGAACAACAGTCATGCAGCACGATCCACAATAGATCTGCTCATGAGCCTCACCTGCAACAAGGGTCAATGAACCCTGAGTACAAAAGTACTCAACAAGACTTAACCGAAATAAGAATTAATAGAACGTAGGAATACAGGCTCAGGGGATTCAAGGTATGGCTTTAGCAATAATCAAAGTTCTTTTGCGTAAAAGCTCTTTAACAAAATTCTTTATAACAACATTTAAATCTTCATAAAAATCATATACAAAGCTGACACGATCCGTATTGAGATCATGAAACTTCATAACCAACACCTTCACAAACCAGCCTCAAGTTCCAGTTATTAATACTACGATGATGAACAGTGAGTTGAGTCTCCATAGCCGAGGAGCAACGACGATTCGAACCGATTAAAACCCAGCTGGGAATTCTAGACCACACGACATATGCAGGTCCCCGACTTACATATATCAACCTACCCTCGGATCCTCTAAAACAAGAACGGGTCTGCGCCACTCGAGAATACAGTACTCCACCAATCCAGCCCATTTCCACGTGGGTACACTCTATTCCCGCCATCTCTCCACTCACAGTGCGCGAGTAGCCATTCTCGTAATAGAATAGCCAAGTTAAGGCTTACCGGAGTATGTGGTTAGTACTACAAAGTCTCACCTCATGCAATTCAACAACAGTACGGGCCTTAATAGACATAGGCGGAAAGAACCCGCTCACAAGACCTCCATGTTTTGTGGCTCACACACACCGAGTCCGCCCGGTCTAGATTTCTTACTCCACATGCTCATATCACATGATAACATGAGTAACCAAAGTTCCATTTAAAACTTGCAGATGACAGATAATTACCCGACTTTCATCGTTCTAAGCATAGCTAAGCATAACTAGGCATATACGAATTAAAACTGGTAACAAGGTAGATATGGAAAAACAAGGTTGGTAATGCACCAATTAGGTTTTCACTTAACTCCTAATCACTTAATGTAGTAAAGAAAAGCAAAAGCGAAATCAATTTGTAAAACACAAGGTAGGTTTAAATGCATCCGGGGCTTGCCTTCGTTGATGAAAAAATTAGGATCCGGAGTCGTTCTACAATTATCGAATCCGACCTCAACAGGCGGATCAACTTCTTCCACAACTTTATTAACTACCACGTGTTCACCTTCGTTCACTACACCTAGTAACAATGCCATGTTTAACATGATGCGAAATATAAAACATGATCCTCGATGATGGATGCAAAAATTAACAACTTGAATACAACTTTCCTTCGCGGTACAGTTATAAGCCAAACTAACTAAACATTTTTCGCAACACCTAATTCAATTGCCAAGGATCATTACCAACTAATGACCCAAGGTCATCACTCAATCCAAAATTCAAACCAAACCTAAATCATTAAATGTTACTATTTGCTTTTATGAATTAATTATCTAATTAAAAATTATGAAATAAATCAACTTGTTTCAATTGAGCTCAAAATTTTTGTAAATGTTCATCACATGATAACTAAGTTACAAAACAATTTTCATAATTTTTGGATAAATAAATAAGCCTAGAAAAATCATGGAAACATATTTATTAATTAATTGAGCAATTTTTATCACATTCAAAAAGTACTTAAAAACAACATTTCATATTTTTCTTAAATAATATACATCACAGAGAGGTCACACAAAAAATTTCATAATTTTTGGAGCTCTAAATAAATCTACACAAAAATAACGAAGACATACACTATTCATTCAATTCTGAAAAAGGGAAAATTCATTTTCAAACCGCTGAGTCACTGACACTCGGGTCCCACCTGTCATCATCAACCTCCCGCCTGGACCACGACGGCGACGGCGCTGACCGATGAAAACTCACCGACGGGGAGTCCAACGGCGACGGCTAAGGTACCAAAACGTTCACCAAGACTAGGTGCACCTACTGATGTCCCTACTTGCACCGATTACGGCTCTATACTAGCTCAACGTCGGCCATGGCGTACGCGACTGCACGGCGGAGCTACGCCGACGATAGGAGACTGGTAGCGGTTAAACAAAGGGTCCAGGAAGCACCAGTAGCTCACCCCGAACACGTTGGAGCAAAGAGCGAGACCGGAGAAGCAACATCAAGGTGGTTCGGCGATCCGAGCAAACACGGCGGAGCAAAACGTCATCGGTGGCGGCGTTCTGGCGACTGCGGTGGACAAAACGAGCAATTAACCGGTCATAGAGCATCATGGGAACAAGACGGAGCTGGAGGTACACTGAGCAAGAGCAAAGGCTCACTAGAGAGCGCTGGCCACGATGGCGCAAGCACGATGGTGAGGTTGCCGACCGTGAGGAAGAAAGGAGGCTAGCGGCGATTCCCGGCGAAATCAAGTGACCACAGTTGGTTTGCTAGGCGCGCAAGGAGTAGGCGAAGCTAGTGAGCGCTTTGCTGCGATGGCACAGGCGCTGGTTCGACGGCGAGGGCTCGACGGAGATGATCGGCGACGTCGGGAAAAGTAGAGCGAGGAAGCGGGGACAAACAACGGCGGCTCAGACCTTATAACGTGGCTCAAAAGCAAGGAGAAGCCACGCCACGGCCTTCACCGCGCCTACACAACGCCGAAAATGGCCACGCGCGCGCCTGGAACCGAGACGAAGGTCGCCGGCGATGTAGCTTAAGCGGCGAGCACTGTTCAACGTATTTACAGAATTGCCATTCGTTTTAAAATCCAAATTACTCCCAAATTTATGTAACAACTCAAAAATCTCCAAAAATAAAAGTTGTTCAAAATTTAAAGTTTTACAACTTTGCTTTTATAACCATACCCAAAATCAGTGTACATTTTGAAATGCAAATTTGAATTAAAAAGGGGACACTTTAAGTACATTTCGCCTTTTCAAATTACTTCAAATTTTTCTAAACAACTTTGAAAACTCCAAAAACAAACTTTGTACAACTCAACAAGCTCTACATTTTTTCTTTAAGGCTCAACCCCAAAATATGCTTAGATTTTGAAATGGGTTTTTTGGGTCAAAACTAATCACTGGAAATCAGGGTTTTCGAAACTTCAAATCCAAACCAAACTTTGACCTCAATTCAAACCATACAAGGCAACACTCATAACATAAATGTAAACTTGTTTTAGTAAATGCATATCAAAGTTTGCAATATGACCAAATGCCTTGCAATGCATATGATGACATGGCAATTTTAGTATTTAAACACCCGAGGTGTTACAGGCCTTTTGCCGTATGGGAGCCCAATGGCGCCCACAATACTGTAGACACAAATGTCGGCGCCTACAATACTACTTGTGTCAGGGCGGTCATGGAGTACTGTTTCTGTAGGCGTACAGGGTATGGTCCCGGTATCGTGGTTTGACTTCGTGCGCTGCCTTCTCCGTTCGCCCTTGGTCCCTTCCGAGCGGGCGTCCCCGGTCGGATGGCTCCAGTCGGCCCTGGTCATGCCAGTCGAAGAAGAGCGGTACGCAAGTTTCCTACGGGTCCCTGGTCAGAGTCGTAGGGTCAGAGTAGGAAACAGCGTTTTGGGCCAGGCCTTCCGATCGGAGAGACCGCCCAGAGGTGGCTGGTGCCCAAGGCATGCGCTCTGGTCGGAGGTGGGCTGAAGAGGTTGATGAGTGGGTGTTCCTTCGGGTGGACCTTCGGGCCGGCCCATGAACAACATGCCATTTTCCTGGGCCGAGCCCTAGCGCGGAAGCCGGTCCCCGAGGGACCCTGGGTTTGTGAACCCGACAGGAGCCCCCGAGCCCCCGGGCGATTCGAGCAGAGTCGTTCGAGGTTTTTTCTTGTCTTGCCGGTGGGTGCGCGCGAGCTCACTCGTGGGTGTGGCCCCCGAGCCCATGAACGGTTCGGGCAGAACCGGCTGGGGGGGTTTTTGTGTTGTCAACGGGAAAGTTTTTTTTGCGTTGTGTCGGTGTGCGCGCACGAGCGCACCCGCGGGTGTAGCCCCCGAGCCCCTGGGCGGTTCGGGCAGAACCGTCTGGGGGGTGTTGTTCCAGCGGGCGTGCGTGTTTGTTTTTTAGTTTGAGACGGAGTTCTGTTTAACCACGGCGTCGCTGTGCAGCTGAGGGGATTTTTAAGCGTGGGGATGAGACAGCTTACTGATCTTTGGCGTCGGCGCGCGCCACGGATGGAGATAGCTCAGTTTGGACGTGTCAGAGCTCACTGATCTTTGGCATCGATGCGCGCCGTGGGATCGAGTGAGGTGGGGTCATGGATGGACCCAGGCATCGGTGCGCGCTGTGGATCGATAGAGTTAGTTTAGTTAGTTCAGGAATCATACGAGCTGGAGCTCGCGGATCCTAGGAGCGCAGTCAGAAGTGAAGCCATTACGTGAGTTTAGGAGTTACGGTCCTAGTTTTATTGGAGCGCAGTGAAGCCGTCTGAAGCCGTTATGTGAGTTTAGGAGTAGCGGTCCCAGGAGCCATAGCCGGATGTCATAGATCATGTCGACGCGAGTTTGGAGTCACAGTCCCAAGAGCCGTAGCCGGATGTCATAGATCCTATCGACATGAGTTCGGAGTCACGGTCCCAAAGGTTTTATTGGAGCGCAGTCGGAAGTGAAGTCATTTTGAAGCCGAAGCATAGTTAGTTTGGTTTAAAGATCGGACAAGGCGATGCTCGCGGATCCTGTCGTCGGTGCGCGCCGCGGGACCGGGCGAGTCAGAGTCATGGATCTGGCGAGTTCGAGGTCGCCGTCCTTGGCATTTTTATCTTGAGCCCCCAAGCCCTATCGAGCTTTTCGTGGGTGTCGATGTGAGTATTGTGCGTTACCCCATCCTCGGTTCCTCACAACCGGAGGGGCTGAGTTTCGTCGCCTGTCCCGATCACTCGGGCTCGAAGACTAGCTCGGTGAGTTCGCTAACGGGTGTGATCGAGTGGAATCTGGGTCCGTCGTTCATGATGGGGTCAGCATAGCCCTCTTGTGACATTCCACTACTCCTTTACCTGCAACCCGACAGATGCCTAGGTCATTCCGGAGAGCGACTCGGGTGGCCTAATGGCCTCCCCTTCGATGGAGATTCTGTGGGCCTCGCGAGAGGTTTATGATCGAACAAGAAGGTTGAGATGACCCGGTCTGCCAGACCAGGCTAGGGCCGCACGGTGCTCATCTATGGTATTCTCCCCTGGCTCTGTTGGTTGCCCATGTCGAATGAGGCAACCGCCGCTTCGTGACGCAACACGGAGCGTTCTGGTGCATTTCGCCGCACGTGCGATGCTTAGTTCTCGAGCCCCCAGTCGGTTCATGCCCTAACCGTCCGGGGGGGTTCAGGCGTATGAAATGAATACGTGTATGGATGTATGAATGATTTATAAAGAAATAGAGGGGGTTTTGATAGTGTTTACCTCAACGACTGGAGTGACGGGGTTCAGAGAGCTTTCAGTTGGAAACGTCTGACCGGGACCCGTGCTTCGCCGCCTAGGACGGAGTCGGCATGGCCCACAAGGGGCGTCCCTTCGCTTCCTACCTGTGTCCTTGGGATGGATACTGAGTGATTCGATCGAATCAGGGGGTCGGTTGGTCTCCCGGCGGAGATTTTGTTTTTGGTCTCCCCAGGCCTGCCCTGGGGAAGTGGGAAACTGCTCACGTGTGGTGGCGCTTTGGTTCCTATGCCCATCGTGTGGTAGTGGTTGATCGTGCGGTAGTGGTGGCCCATGGCTAGGCCACATCCTGCCTAATCAGGAGCCATTCCATCGAGCAGGGCACGTCTCGTCGTTGCAGGGCATGTCTCGTCTGCATTAAATGGGAAAGACAGAGAAATTATCGCTCTGCCGTTCTGCCTTCCCTGATCGGCGCGTCCTTCCCTAACCGCCGTCCCTTTTCCTTTAAGTAGGAGCAGGGAGAGGTTTTTGTTCCATTCTTTTGCCTGTTCTTCTTCTGCTATCGCCCTTCTTCTTTTCTTGCCGTGAGCGTTCCTGAGAGCCACGGCGGTCTCTAGAAAGAAAAGGGAGAGAGTGAGGGAGAGGAGAGGAACTTACAAATCCCTTTTGCAATCCAGAGTGTGGATGTCGGACTAGAAGTCGTCCATCGTGAGGAAGTCGGTGCTAGAGGCCTTCGTCCAGAAGGGGTTTCTACCGCCGCAGGAGGTGGCACACTAGAGGGTCCCTGGAAGGGAGGAGTTTCCGCAACCTCATCCTGACAAGGTGGTCTCATTCCTTACCTTCCATGAGCACGGTTTGGGATACCCCGTGCATTGGTTCCTGCGCGGGCTTCTCAACGAGTGGGGCCTGGAGCTGTAGCATCTTAATCCGACGGGGGTGCTGCACCTCACCGGTTTCATTGCTGTCTGCGAGGCTTTTCTTGGGATGGAGCCGCACGCGGATTTCTTCCGGTGGCTCTTCTCCCTGAGAGCCTTGATGGCGGAGGACTCGGCAGAGATCGCGCCGGTGGGAGGATTCACCCATCAGAGGAAGCCGGGCATGGGAGACTCGTATCCCGGGTACCTTCCCTGCGACTCCAATCGGGGCTGGCATGGGGAGTGGTTCTACATCAGGAATCCGGCGACGGCGCCATTCCCGGTGTTCACCGGCAGGAGGCCGGAGAAAAAAGAAAGTTGGTCGTGGGGCTGTGCCAAAAAGGAGAAGCACAAGGTGGGAGTCATCGAGGCGGAGCTCTGGAAGCTCGTGAAGAGCGGTCTCAATGGGGTGCAGGTGTTTCACACCCTGTACCATCACCGGGTCATGCCGTTGGCGGAGAGGGTGCGGCCGATGTGGATGTACGATGGCCTTTCGTACCTGGACCGTACGTCATCAGAGGATCTGCCGGACAACGAGGTCTGGAGTCGCATTGGCTGGGTGCCGCAGCTGCGGCCCAAGGAGAGGGACGAAGGGAGGCCCATACCTTTCAACTCTTCGATCGTGTCCCACCTGGTATGTTCCCTTCTCCAATCTACGCATTTTTCTCCACTTTTCCTATTTCTTGATTGGGGGTCGTATGTTCCGTAGGGGCTCGGAAAGTACAAGTCCCGGCCGCACCTTCCCAAGGGACCGGAGGGCCAGGCCCGGTAAGCTGCTCAGAAGGAGGCGGCAGACGCCCGGAAGAAGAAAAGAACAGAGGAGGTTTGGCGGAAGGAAGAGAAGAAGAAGGAGGTCGCCCGGCGCATGAGGGCCGGGGAACGTAGGAGCGACGTCGAGTCGGAACTCGCGTCGGAGGATCCTCCTACGGATTTGGATGACATGGTCTTCTCCGATGAGGAGGAGAGTCGGGAGGTCGTTGTGACCTCGGCGGAGAGTTGTGGCCCTGCGACGACGTCTGCTGGTGGTGAGCAGGAGGCCATGCAGCGTGCGGTGGTTCCTACGTCGAGGAAGCACGCAGCGAGTGTGGATGTCGCTGGTGAGCGAGCGGTGAAGCGGACGCGATCACCGTGCCCCTTGGCGGAGTCGTCGGTCCCGTCGTCCTCTGTGGCGGATGTGGCCGAGCGAGCCGGGCGGTCCGAGGAGCGGACGGGCACTCGTGCGGCGATGGAACCGGTGCCAATGCCAGACTTGCAGCCAAAGGAGGCCTCGCCTGTCGTGGCTGCCATCGAGCAGTCCGGGCGGTCTGAGGGGCAGACTGGTGCCCGGTCGACACGTGACTTGGAGTTGGGGGACGCCCCATCTGCCGCCCCGGTCGGGGAGTCCCGAGCTAGAGGTCGTAGTGACCCGCAGGCCGGGCAGGAGCCGGTCGGGACGGTTCCGACCCTGTCTAAAGTGAGGGGGCGCGGGTCGCAGCCCGGGAGCGGTCCCCATCCCATAGGTCCATGGCCGTCGGAGCCTGCCTTCTGGGTCGTGCCGCTCGCCACCCGGTATGTTTCCTTTCGTTGCTTCTTTGACTTTTACTGGTCGAGTCTTTTAGAGTGTGGCTTACCTACGATTTTCGTCAGCGACTGGTTGATGTCAGGTTTGAGGATCGCCCCAACCCCCATGTAGGAGGATTGCAGGCCCACGCTACAGCGTGTGGCGGCGAGCGAAGGGGGCAGCAGGGTGGCGGCGACGAAGCCTTTGCTCCTGGGGGTGGTGCCCCCTGGGGTTGCTGCTGGTAATGTGACAGCGGCGGTGGCGTTGCTGGCTGCGATCCCGGTGCCGACGGCGGGGGTTGCGGCGGAGGTAACTCTTGCGGCCCCTCCTCCGCCGGGCGTGGCAGAAGAGACGAGGGAGGACGAGATCCCCACCTCGACGGGTGGAGGGTTGCACAACCTATCCTTGCCGTCAGAGCCGAAGGCGCCGGAGGGAAGTGTGACCAGGACGGAGTTGGGACGTGCGGCGGTGTACCACGGGAATGAGGTGGTGGAGATTCTGTCTGACGATGTGGCGGATGCCATGGCGAAGCCATCGGTGTCGCTGCGGGAGCTGGCGGTGTCACCGTGGGAGCTGGTGGTGGTCCAGTTGGAGGCTGGGCCCTCTGGCAGTTCGTCGGAGGGTGAGCTAGAGTGGCCCTTCCTAGAGGACCCATCGAAGGTGAGGTTCATCTTATGGGATTCCCGGGAGCGCCAGCTCTGGGACATTTTTAGGGGGCAAGGGCATGCCACGGTGTCTGAGCTCACCAAGCTGTGCGCGAGGCTCGAGAGTGCCCGGAAGCAGGCTCAGTTTGCCCGGTAGTTGGTTGAGGTTGACCAGCAGCTCGCCGCGAAGGTGAGTTTCTGGTGCTCTCCCTTACCCTTTGAATCTTTCATCGGTTGTTTTTAGCATGCCTATTTTTTACAGGAAATAAGGAAGGTGTCATCCCAAAAGTCCTTCTTCCTCCGGGTGGAACACGCCCGGATGGCCGAGCTTGAGCGTCGGGTGGAGTCCGCATGCCGCGAGTTCTAGGTCCGGGCGGCCGAGGCGGCCACGGCGCAGGCGGAGGGATAGCATGCGGCGGAGCAGGTGATTGCTGCCGAGCAAGGGCTCGAGGCGGTGAAGGTTCACCAGGAGGAGACGGAGGCGGGGCTACAGACGTCCCTGGCCAGTACTGAGTCAGCGCTTCAAGAGGCCTTGGTGGCCCTTGAGCTAGAGCGGGGCGCCCTGGAGAGGGCACAGAAGGCCCTGGAGACGGAGCAGAGGGCCCGGTCGGAGGCGGATCAGGAGGTGCTCGCGCTCTGGAGCTAGGTGATGGGGATGGAGGACGCGAGTGCCTGGCTGTGCGAGCAGGTGGCTCGGTAGGTAGAGGATTTCTCCACCCTTGAGGCCTCTCACATCGGTACATACCTTTTTGTTTTCTCGTGGTGGTGATTTTTCCCCAGCCTGTTTCTAAGTTTGTCGCCCTTCCTCTAGAGCTAGGTGAAAAGGTGAAGGCGCTGGAGCGAGACCTAGAGACATCCAAGGAGAGCTCCAGCTGGAACGCCGAGGAGTTGGCCAAGTCCCGTGAAAAGCGACGTGCTCTTGAAGGGGATCTCGACCAGATCCGCGACGTTGCCCGGCTCATTGTCTTAGAAATCTTCGGGTCGACTCCAAGTACCAGCGCGCCAGCGGTCCAGCTGGCGGAGGTCCTGGACACGGTTAAGGACCTTGTCAGGAGCGGGTTGTTTTATGGAGCGTCGGGGGTGCTGACCTTGGTGGCGACGCACCACCCGAACCTGGACTTCGGTGCTATCTGCAGTGGGTATGCTGAAGTTCTGAGCACGAAGGACATCCAGTCAATCGGGGTGAGCTTGCTGCCGCACACGCGGTCGGTGTCAGAGCAAGTCTCCGCCGAGTGGGTGATGGATGTTCGCCGTCAAGACATGGCCCGAAGCATGCGTGGAGAGAATGCTTCCGAGCCTGCAGATAGCCCGAAGCCTGGTTTGGGGGGAAGTGTCGCCTCGGCCTCGGTCGAGCTGAACATCGTGCCGCCAGGGAGTGAGCAGCCTACGCCTTCGTTGGCCGTGCCGCCAGCAGATGCCGCCGGGTCGGGTAAATAGCTTGTAGAACATAAGTAGTTAGTAAACGTAAAAAGTTTTAAGTTCGTGGGGGAGCCCCCATATAAAACGTTCATGGTGTGTTTTGATGACTGCAATCAGTTTTTGTTTTTGTGATGGAGTTGCTCCGCTCGAGGAAGCTTGTTCCCTTTCGTTCCTTAGTTTTCCCTTAGCATAATTTTGTTTCTTACTTCTTTCTTTCTTGTACCTGCCCGTTTGTTCTGTTGGCCGCACCTTGTGAGCCTGAGGTGTGGCCCGCGAGGCGAGGCTGGCTATAACCATTGGAATAGGCGGGGCGCGATCAGTCGGAATGTTTTGAAGCAAAGCTACGTAAAGCAAATCAAAAAGAACGAACTGCTCTTCTGTTCGGGTAGGAAGGAGTTTTCTCCATACGAAAGTAAAAGAGGGCTTAAGGTAAAAAATAGAGGGGTAGTAGAGCCCCCTAGTGGAGCCCCTGAGCGCCCTAAGCCGAAAAGTGTTTGGGTCGGGGTGCTCTTATAGGAGCGCGCGCTAAGTAAATAACGGTAAGGCTGAAACTTTAAGGAAAGGAAAAAACGACATAGCTGTTCCAAGCGTTCAGAGAGAATGTCGTCGTCGTTGTCTTTCAGTCGTCACACGTCCGGTCAGATCAATTCAGGCTTCAGTCGTCTAGATCCTCGCCCGATGTGCCCCCTTCTTCTGTTGCTGCTTCTTTGCCTTTTTCATTACTTGGCCTGCCAGTCTACCTCAGCAGGCGCTTGAGGAGCTGGCAGTCCTTGTAGAGATGGTTAATGGGGTAGTTGTGGTTGGTGCACGGTCTCTCCATGAGCTCGTAGAAGTGCCCTGATTGGTCCTGCTAGGGCTGCGTGCCCAGGTGATCGGCCGCGACGACCGAAGCAGAGTTAGCCGGTCGGCGGCGATCCTTTCTGTTCTTTTTTCCCCTCTGCGTGGAGGGGCCCTCATCCTGATCCTGGTGCTTGGCCTTACCTTTGTCGTGGCCTCCGTTGGAGCGCGGTAAGAATGGCGCTTGCTGGGGGAGTTGGGCAAAGGTCGGTGGTCTCGGGCCATTAGTGCTGGGACTCCGGTCTCCGCTGCATGTCCCTCGGTTCGGTCCAAGCCACGCGTAGATAGGCGGTTGGTATGGAGCGGTCGTCAGGTCAAGATGAGGCGACGCTACGGCCTCATGTGTCGCGCTCAGCGATTGTTGCTGTGACAGGGTGTAGTGCCCCATTTGCTGCGTCCCCGTTCCCCGGACGGGGAGCGAGGTAGCGAGTCGGAGTCACGATACGGAGCATTCCGCTTGTTGAACGGTGGTGATCTCCACCAGTGCCCGGAGGTTCCGGTGGATCGCCTATTCGTGAGAGTCGTTCGGCTCGGACAGGCCACGCAGGAGCATTGCCACGGCGGCAATGTTCTAACTAGCCCGAGCGAACTGTGCGGGATCGGTCCCTCTACCCGGGGTGTTGCGCTGGACCTGACGGGCGCTACCCCAAGCGCCGTTCGCTGGTCCACGCACTTGGGGCGCAGCGTAGCGCACCGAGCGCACTGGCACGGTTGGTGGCTGATGCGGCCACTGTCGTTGTAGTTCCTCCTCGTGCTCACGTGTGAGCTCGGAGGTCTCCGTATGAGGGTCCGGAGAGGCGTCAGTCCGTGAGGACTTCGTTGCCCTTGGCGGCTGTTCTGGAGCGTCCGGCGTGGCACACTTCCGAGACGGACGATGGCTGGGAGCCACGTCGCCGATGCTGGAGCCATCACTCCCGACGTCGTCGTCCATGATGTCGAGGAAATTGGTGAGACCGTATCTCGCCATCCCCACGAACTCAGATGTGGGAGGAGGCGGCACCATAATCTTTCGAAGCCCCGGGGCGTACGCGTCCGTGTGAGACACGAGGCCGTAGGGGAGCCGGCCGTACGGTGGCCGTGACGGGAATGACGGTAGCCCTCCGGGTGTTTGGCGGCAGATAGAATGTAGTAAGTAAAGGATGGCATGTATATTACTCACAGCGGGGTTTGAGCAGAGAGTTTGCTCGGAATGAAGCGCAGATGTCGCGCCGTTGAGGTCGTGCGTCCCGGAGTCGGTGGAGAAAGTCTCTCCGATGGGTGCCAGGTCACGAGTCTCCTCGCGGAGGTGGAGTATGCCGAGCCGATCGGCGACGAAGTCCAGGCTTCCGAAGAGGAAGGCCTGGGATGGCTGGAAAGCAAGTGGAACCCGCATCCCTAGAGGTGAGAGTGTGGGATACTCCATTGAGCCGAGGCGAATCGTATCGCCCGAGCCCACCACGGTGGGGGTGGCGGAAAAGTGGGTCATCCGATGACAAAAAAGTGTTGAACGTACAGCGTCTTCCCCACGGACAGCGCCAACTGTCGGTACAGAAAGTGACCAACTAGTGAATATTTGTAGTTTTGCTGTACGTTGTGATAAGAGGTGGCCTAACACTCAATGACGCAATATATACGGTGGTTCAGGCAACGTGCCCTACATCCAGTTTGGGTCGGTCGGTGACTTTATTCCTCAGCCTAGGTGCTCGAAGTCTGTAGTGGGGTTACAAACGAGAAGGAGAAATGAGGGGTGTACGAGAGGCCCGGTCGGGTCTGACCGGAAGGGCCGAGGGTGACTGGAACTCCGCTATGAGCTAGGTGTTCAAGCATATGCTTGAGGGGTTGAGTTATCGATCTAGTGAATCTAAGCTTGAAGAAGAAGCCTCCTCCCGTTGGAGGGAGCACATCCCCTTTTATAGAAGAAGGGGTGGCTTTATAGGTGAGAGGGAGAGAGTACGGATGTTACAAAGTCTTGATGCCCATGCCGATGAGGAGTGGATAATGGTAGGTGCCCACAACACTGTTGATGTTACTGTAGAATGTCAGGTGCAAGTAGGAGGCTGCGGTGGCTTCTTCAGGAAGGGTGGACATCGGTACCTACAAAATACTGTTGGTATGTGAGGAGCCCCACCACGTGTACCAGGTATGGTGGATCCTGGCTCCCCCTATTGATGCCCAGAGGCATGGGGGGCCTTTTGCCATATGGGAGCCCAATGGCACCCACAATACTATAGACACAAATGTCGGCACCTACAATACTGCTTGTGTCAGGGCAGTCGTGGAGTACTGTTTCCGTAGGCATACAGTGTATGGTCCCGGTATCGTGGTTTGACTTAGTGCGATGCCTTCTCCGTTCGCCCTTGGTCCCTTTCGAGCGGGCGTCCCCGGTCGGCCCTGGTCGTGCCAGTCGGAGAAGAGCGGTACGCAGGTTTCCTATGGGTCCCCGGTCGAAGTCACGGGGTTGGAGTAGGAAACAGCGTTTTGGGCCAGGCCTTCCGATCGGAGAGACCGCCCGGAGGCGGCTAGCGCCCGAGGCGTGCGCTCTAGTCGGAGGTGGGCCAAAGAGGTTGATGAGCGGGCGTTCCTTCGGGCGGACCTTCCGGTCGGTGATCGGACTGTGCTTCTGGCCTGTTATATTCTCAGACCTTCGGGCCGGCCCATGAACAACATGCCGTTTTCCTAGGCCGAGCCCTGGCGCGGAAGCCGATCCCTAAGGGACCCCGGGTTTGTGAACCCGACAGGTGCCCTACACGCCCCTAGGGAGGCTTGGGTGGCAACCGCGATGCCAATCAGGTGGTCAATCGACCCACACGCGATGCTCGCGAGCTCATCAACGCCAATCTCCATACACGAGGTTGCATCATGAACAACAGGTCTGCGTGGTATGATACAGAGATGGAACACCGGTAGCAGTTCAATGAAGAGCAAGGAGCACCTGCTGCACCCTGAGGACCACCCGTCACTGGCTCCAGACTCCGACCCTTTGCAGCGAGGCTCCGAGCCATCTGATGGCCTATGGGTTTCAAGATCGTCGGGGTGAACACCTACAATGGCAAGGCAAAATCCCGCTCAGTGGCTAACTCTCTACGAGATCACCATAAGAGCTACGGGCGGAAGTGATGACATCATGGCAAACTATTTGCATGTCATGCTCAACCAGTCTACGAACAACTGGCTTCTAGCCTGCAGGAGAACTCCATCCGATCTTGGGATGACCTTAAAATGGTCTTCACCGAGAACAACATGGCTACATGCGAGCAGCCTAGCACCAACTATGACCTAGAAAAGCTTCACCAAACCTCTAGGGAGTCCCTGCGTAACTTCATCAGGCGCTTCTCAGAGACGAGGAACTCCGTGCCCAACATCAGCGACACTGAGGCCATCGCCGCATTCACCAAAGGGCTACAACATGAATAGCTCCATGGAAACTTGTATCACAAGAGGCCCACGACCATCGGCGAACTGATACAAATTGCAAACGGCTACGCCAGGGAAGCCGAACGGGCTACCCATCCTGATCGCCACTCACGCCGCGACTTATTCATCGCCGTGAGGAGAGACGCTACAACGATCATAACCGTTGTCGTGATGATCGCGATCGCCGCCATGATGATTGTGAACGCCGCCAAGACGACCCCGAGCATCGGCGCGACGACTGCTCGGAGGGCTCGAGAGGCAGACAAGGCCACTGTCGGTGGCCTGACAACTCCATCAACGCCTGCGTTAAGCACACCTATGATGCTGACTAAGTCAGGCTCATGGATGGTCCTTGTGCTATCCACAAGGATACCAAGCACACCATGGGGGAGTGCAGAGGCCTGAATAACACATTCCGTGGCGAACCAGTGAAAAGGCAACGGCGAAAAGACGACGAGACCAAAGATGGCCAAGGCGGAGATCGAGACAAGAGCAAGGGCCCTCCCAACTAGGACGCCACCAAGACCGTCACCACTATCTTCGGTGGGAGAGCCATCTCTGAGGACAAGCACGAGCAGAAGCTTGTGGCTCAACGTGTCTTGTCGGTGGCTACATACAACGGCCCTATTGCTGATCCCAAGTACCTCGACTAGTCGGAGCACCCGATCACCTTCTCTAGGGCCGACCAGTGGTCAGACATCCCATATCCAGGGCATTTCCCGCTCGTCTTGGATCCCATCATCAAGGACGTGCGCTTCCAGAAGGTCCTCATTGACGGAGGGAGCGCCCTCAACATCCTGTTCGCTGGGTCCCTAGGGGCGCTAGGGCTCAAGAAGGAAGATCTCACCTCCATGGACTCTCCATTCTGGGGGATTGTTCCTAGAAAATCAACCCTACCTCTGGGACAGATTACATTGCCGGTACAGTTCGGCATCATCAAGCACTTCCACGTTGACTACGTCAACTTCCTAGTTGCTGATTTCAACATGATGTACCATGCCATCCTTGGCCAACTAGCTCTCGCCAAGTTTATGGACGTGCCACATGACACATACCTAGAGCTGAAGATGCCGATGGAGTAGGGGGTCCTCTCCCTACGCGCTAACCTTGACGTTGCCTACTCTTGCGAAAAGGAAAGCTTCGCGCTCGCCGAGGCTATTGACATCTCCATCCACATGTAGGACTGCCTCGTGACTTTGCAGTAGATTTCCCTGCAAGACCTGGACATCCCAACCATGGAGGCCGCTCGAGCAGCAACCAAGTCCAAGGAGGTGAAGGAAGTGGTCCTCGTCCCCGATGACCAGTCTAAGACTGCTTCGATCGGGGCCGACCTCGATCCCAAATAGGAAGACGCGCTCGTTAGGTTCTTAAGGAAGCATGTCAACGTGTTTGTGTGGAAACCTAAGGACATGCCCAACGTGCCTTGAGAGCTAATCAAGCACTCCTTGAATGTCTCGGCGACCGCCAAGCTGATCAAGCAAAAGTTTCGACAATTCGTGTAGGACAAAAAGGAGGCCATTAGGGTAGAAATAACCTGACTCCTAGCTGCCGGTTTTATAAAAGAGGTGTATCATCCGGAGTGATTAGCCAACCCGGTTCTTGTAAGAAAAAAAATAAAGAATGGAGAATGTGCGTTTATTACACCGATCTCAACAAACACTACCCTAAAGACCCCTTTGGCCTACCTCGCATTGACGAGGTCGTAGATTCCATGGCAGGCTATGAGCTCCTATGCTTTTTAGATTGCTACTCAGGTTATCACTAGATCACGCTAAAGGAAGAAGATGAGATCAAGATGTTGATTCATCACGCCCTTCGGTGCCTACTGCTACATGACCATGTCCTTTAGGCACAAGAACGTGGGTCCGACTTAAAAAAACGTCATCCAGCACTGCCTCAAGGACCAGATCAGGAAGAACATCGAGGCTTACATCAATGACATGGTGGTTAAGTCTAAGACTGCTGATACCCTCATCGCCAACCTCACCGAAGTTTTCAAAGCCCTGGAAGTATACCGATGGAAGTTGAATCCCACTAAGTGCATTTTCGGCATTCCATCCGAGATCCTACTAGCAAACATCGTCAGCCACCACAGCATCGAAGCCAACCCAGAGAAGATCACGGCGGTGACCAACATGAAGCCGCCGACCTATGTCAAGGACATCCAGAAGCTAACGGGGTGCATGGCGGCTTTAAGTCGTTTCATATCCTGTCTGGGCGAAAAGGGACTCCCCTTCTTCAAGCTACTCAAAGCTCAAGAGAAATTCGTCTGGTCGGAGGATGCTGACAAGGCATTCGCCAAGCTCAAGCGGTTCCTCACCACACCTCCGATCATGACCGCTCCCCAAAAGGATGAAACCCTGCTAATCTACATCGCAACGACAAACTGGGTAGTCAGCACCGCCATTGTTGTCGAACGAGAAGAAGCCGAACACGCATACAAAGTCCAGCGCCCAGTCTACTTCATCAGCGAGGTCCTAAACGAGACTAAGACTCGCTACCCCTAGGTCCAGAAGCTGCTATACGCCATCCTGATCATGTCTCGGAAGCTTTGCCACTACTTCGACGCCTATCACATAGCAGTGGTTACTGAGTACCCACTCGGTCACATCATCCATAACAAGGAAGCTAGCAGTCACATCATTAAATGGGTGGTCAAGCTCGGCACCTATACCATTGACTTTAGGCCTCTCCACATGATCAAGTCGCAAGCCCTCACCGATTTCTTTGCTAAGTAGATGGAGATGAAGACTCCTATCATGATTGACCTCCCCGAGCACTCAACCATGTACTTTGACGGGTCTTTCAACCTCAACGGCGCTGGGGCTGGCGTATATTTCATCTCTCCATCGGGGGACAAGCTTCGCTACGTCCTCCGCCTACACGTCCAAGCATCCAGTAATATCGCTGAATACGAGGCGGCCCTTCATGGTCTCCGTATATCTATTGAGCTCAGCGTGAAGCGCCTCTAGGTGTATGGCAACTCCGCTCTCATGATCAATCAGCTCAACAAGGATTTGAATTGCACCAACAAAAAGATGGACGCTTACTGTGCCGTGATAAGAAAGTTAGAAGACAAGTTCTACGCCATCGAGTACAACCACGTGGTCCGGGCTAACAACCAAGTAGCCGATGAGCTATCAAAGTTAGGGTCGACCTAAGCCAAAGTTCTAGCTAGAGTGTTCGTCCAGGACCTTGTGATGGCATCTATCAAGATGGGGCAAGAAGGAGATCAAGAAAAGCCACCTGTCGAGCAATTAGTCGTAGCGGTCCCTAGGTTGAGCAGTGATTGGAGGGAACCCTTCATCAAATACCTCACCACTACAGACATCTTGGCTAACAACACAGAGAGAGAACACCTCATCTGCCGCAGCAAGCATTACATCCTAGTTGAAGGAAAGCTATATTGCAAGAACGCCAAGGAAGAGCTACTCCAGAAGTGCATTTCTATGGAAGAGGGCAAGAAGATCCTCAAGGAGATCCACGCCGGCACTTGCGGCAACCACGCAGTCTCTAGAACACTAGTCGGCAAAGTTTTCTGAGCTAGTTTCTATTGGCCTTCAGCGGTCGCTGATGCGGAGGCACTCGTTCACCAGTGTTTACTGTTAGTTTTTTGCTAAGCAAATCCACGTCCTGGCCTAGGCCCTACAAATGATTCCTGCATCTTGGCTCTTTGCATGCTGGGGACTAGATATGATCGGGCCCTTCAAGCCCACCCAGGAGGATTCTACTAGGTCTACGTCTGCATCGACAAATTTTTCAAGTGGATCGAGTACAAACCCCTGGTCCAAGCTATAGCGAAGAAGGCAACTGGGCTGCTCGACGACATCATTCATCGGTTTGGCCTTCCGAACAGCATCATCACCGATCTAGGGTCTACGTTCACCGGCGCCGATTTCTAGGACTTCTGCGATGAAAGGTGCATCTCAGTCAAGTATGTCTCGGTGGCACACCCCAGGGCTAATGGCCAGGTCGAGCGCGCCAATGGTATGATCTTAGACGCATTGAAGAAGAGGCTCTACGAGAGGGAGCAGAAACACCCAGGCAAATGGCTCAAGGAACTGCCAGCTGTGGTCTAGGGACTAAGGACCCAGCCCAGTCGCAACACCAGTGTCTCTCCGTACTTCATGGTTTTCGACTCTGAGGCCGTTCTATCTGCTGACATTGCCTTCCAAGCACCTAGGGTGGAGAACTACAACAAGGAGAACTCCAACCAAGCTCGACTCATTAAAGTGGATAGCTTAGAAAAGGAGCACCTGGTCTCGTGTGTTTGGACGGCAAAGTACCTAGACAGCATGCGAAGATACTATAACCACAACGTCAACGATCAATTTTTCATGGTCAGAGACTTAGTACTCCGCAAGAAGCAGAAGACTGACGGGATGCACAAGCTTTCCTCACCCTGGGAGGGCTCCTTTATCGTCAAGGCAGTCACTAGACCAGGATCCTATAGATTATGTGACATGAATGAGAGAGATGTCCCAAACTCTTAGAACATCGACCTCCTTAGGCGTTTCTACCCTTGAAGCGTTCATTTCAAAGATATGTACCTTTCATATTTGCGTATTCAATAAAGTTTTTGCCCTGATGTTTCTCCATATTGTTTTCTCCATGCTTTTTCGCTAAGTGAATCTTTTTCTGCGTACAACATCTTAAAGATGACATGCAAACTATGCCTAAGGCAAATCCCCGAACAGTCAAGTTGATACTCGGATGTTTCTAGAGATGGCCCTATCTCCAGCTTCTCCTTACACATGCACCACTGTCTGCCCTATGCGTTATGGGTGGCCGGCAGTGGCTCCTTGGTGATGTTTTTTTCTTCCTACACGCACACGGGCTCCACGCTCCGTGTTACAGTTAACGGGCTAGCTAAGACTGGAGGCTCAGCTATACACAAACTACTCAGATGGTTATATTAAATACAAACACAAAACCCACCATAACACTAAGTGTTCACCAAAAGCTAATAAGCACTTTTACACAATGTTGCAACATAAGTTTTTCCTAATCTACTGGGTACTGCTCCCTCCTTCGCCAAACAGGTCGATGTCTCCAGCCAACCTCTTCGCTGGTTCTTCTGCCTCATTCTCTAGCCCGGTGATCTTCATCGCATCTGTCCCTTAGGCATAGCCAGTCACCACCCACTGGAGATCCATCGTAGGGTAGTGCAACCGTAGCTAGGCAAGTGCATGGACGATGGCTCCATGGGCGGCACTACATGCGAACTCTTTGAAGTCTGACCACGCCATATGGCATCGGTCCAGGATCGACTGAGGTGGCGGGTCTCCAGGCAGCAGCTCTCTCCCTTCGGATAGTTCAAAACTAATGTAGTCAAGCACGGGCTTGATCCCTGCTGTCATCGCTTCAATCTCTTCATCCCGCGTTTTCACTTGGTCTCCAAAGACCTTGAACTACACGTGGGCCTGGTGCCGATACTCTGTAAAAAAGCAGCCGTATGCTAAGCATGCGTTCAACACTGCACAGGTAAAAATAAAAGTGCCAAGCACTCACGTTGAAGAACTTTAGCGACCCTCTCGGCCTTCTCCTCTACCTCCTCCTTCCCCATAGTCTGTTGCATGATGGCCTCCCAGTAAAGGCCGAGCTCCACTTCCAACGCTACAAATCATAGCCAGACGTCTCACAACGCTGAGCATTAACAAAACAAGATCCAAAATAATACCTTTCTGATGGTCGGTACTGCGGCTAAGCTGCTCGGCCAGCGACTGGCTCTCCGCCTCCATCTGCCGGTGCTCTGTCTCCAACACCAAAACTTTCACCTCCAAATCTTCTCTGCAGTGGTGATCTTGGAGTAGGCGCATTTGGAGGTCGTTCATCGATGCCTATAGATTCTTATTCTCCTCCAGCACCAAGGCCATCACCTCCAGTTGTCGCCGGTGCTGCTAGGACACTTTCATGACATTCTACAAAGAGCAAGAGGTCAAAAGACTGCGATCTTCAAGGGACACAATTGAAGGATTTTTTAGGCTTACCTCAATACGGCCGATCATTGCTGCCAGGTCAGTTCTCAGCATCTTCGTCTCTACACTCACCTCCCCCTCCTCCAGCATTTCAAACTCTTCACCGCGCTGGATAACTGTGTGAAGGAGCTAGGAAGGCGGAGCGGGCTCCCACGCAATTTCTTCAACTTCCACAACAGTCGCCTGCATAGGTGCCCTCCTTGGTCACTGTTGTGCATGGACGGGTTGTCCGAGCCTTACCTCCACTGTCGACGCTGTCGGTGCCATCGCTTGCTCAGCAATCGTGGGTGGATCCCATGCCACGTTGCTCCGCGCATCCCCTGTGGCCCCTGCTCCTGCTCTGGTAGGATCAGCCAACATCACCGTTGCACTCCATAACCCCTCATTGCCTGAATCACCCTCATCGTGCACCCCACCTCCAGGCGAGGTCAGCCCGGTAACTGGTGGCTCCTCCATTGTAGGGGCGACCGGTTCCGCATCCGTTGGTTGCTCCATGGTGGGGGCAACTGGATCCGCTCCACCTTGTCCCTACTAGGCATGGAGAGTTTCTGGTTCCTCCACACGCCACTGCCATCAGCAGCAGAAACCTATAGGTCCTCATTCGACTCTGCACTTCAGCATGCAAACAACTCGTTAGGAAGCAAAACACCGTGCTGAAGAAGAATTGCGCACAAAGAAGGGAACTTACAATTGGGACTCCTGTCGTGTTGTTCAGAACCAACGCGTTCACTCAAAATCGCTTGATCCAGTACCCAAGCTGCCTGGCATCTCCACGGCCACCGTCAGAGTAACCCGCGTGGTCCCAGGGACTTCGGTGTCCACCTACGCTATCGCCACTAGAGTTGTTCGTGCGGTCTCGGGGACTACGGTAGTCGCCTAGGCTATCGCTATCGGTGCCACCCGAGCTACCGCCGTAGGTGTCGCCTGAGTACTGTCGAGCACCGATGTTGCAGTCTCCCACATCCACTACCTCTCGCACATCTTTGCCCTAGCCAGCGCAGACGGTGGAGGTGTCACGGCCCTCGTTGAAGGAGGCACCGCCGATCCATCATCGTCTGATGAGCTCGACACATACATCTACCGTCTTCGGGGCTAGGTGGTAACTCCAATGCTCACCGACCTCTCCTCACAATGAGACGACCCTGTTGTTTTTCTTCTCTTTGGGGATAGCTCCTTGCTAGCAGCCCGCTTCTCCCGGAGCTTCTCACGAACATACGACGTCCGCTCATCTTCATCTTCATCGTCAAGGTTGGTCGAGCTGTCCCCACCTTTCTTCGAGCTAGCTCAACGCCAGGGACTGCTCGACCAGGGGTCAACTCCCCTTGGCCAATCTACCGACGGCACCGCCGAGAAGTACACCGCCCAGTCCTGCCCACGAATCTTCAGGAACACGAATGAGTACATTGCAACAGATAAGGGAACAAGTGAAACCAAAAATAAGACTCTTACTCATGGTGGGAGGCTCCCTACATGGAAGGGCCTCTGCTAGTCGTTGATCCTAAGATGCCCACAAGGTTGAACATCATCGAGATGCGCCGTTTAGCTTCATCCTGACTGATCTCCTCGGGCACCTCACCAGTCCCATTAGTCTCCCCCTAGAATTCATACCCAGGATGTGCCCTCTCCTTGTTGGGTTGGACCCGTCGAAAAGTGAAATTTGTTGCCACGATCACCCCATCCAACCTTCTCTGGTCTATCAGTGCCAAGAGCTACGTCACTTGCTCCATTCCATTGGCGCTAGGCCTCTCCGACCACTAGGCGTTGCTCATGGGGATTTGATCAATGTTGCATGCCACAACGGCTCCACCTGTGACATGTAGAACCATCGCTACGCCCAATACTTCACATTCATGTTCAAAGGGGCGGCGATGTATTGACCCACCATCCCATCCTGAAGCTGCAAGTACGCGCCGCCTACAATCCCAGATCCATATCCCCCTCGGGCTTTCAAACAGAAGAAGTGGCGGAAGAGATCAAAATGGGGAAGAATAACAAGACAGGCATCATAGAAATGGATGAAGATAGAGACATGAAGGATGGAATTTGGGCTGAGATTGCAAAGATTGATCCCGTAATAGTCAATCAATCCGTGGAGGAACGGATGGATTGGAACACCAAATCCACGATAGAAGTAATCTTCAAAAACTACTAATTCATCACCATAGGGAGTAGGAAAGCTCTCACCACGTGTTGGACACCATCCCACCGTCAACCTATCGGGCAGCACGTCTTGCACCACCAACTGATTGAGTGCCACCTCATTGCTGACGGACTCCATCCACTCCTCAGCGCGATTAAGCTCGTGCAATGCCCTACTTGAGCTGCCACAGTTTCTTTTTGGTGCCATCTCATAGATCTGTGGCCTAGAGGAGACACGCACTTGAGGTTGCTCTAATGGTGGAGCAGTTGCCAGGCGTAGCGGTGTGGGCGCGAGGAGGAAGATGAAGTGGCTTAGAGATAGTGGGGAATGTGCGCCGGGGCCACGACGCTCTTATAACAGTTCGACCCTTGACCTTTTGCCTCCTAGGGTTTTTGGGAAATCATGCCTGCCCCACCGTGTTCTCTCCTGAAATCTCCGCGCGCCACTAGGCCACCGAATGCGCCTGGTGGGCCACCGTGTCAAACGTGGGCCGACGAAACAGAATTCAACGCTAAGCGTTGCTTTCATGGAGTTTTTTAGACATTTACGACAAGATATTTTCTTTCTCTGACCCTGCTATAAGATATTTTCGCAATCTTCCAGCAGGCTCGAGGACTACGTGTGTACACGTGATCTTGCGATGACTGTACTTATTCCAACGCTGCTTATCTCAGCTATGTTGGGGATTAGTTTTCAGCTAAGCTGGAGACTGGGTTAGCACCCGGTGACTATTGCTTTGGACCCTGGCACCACGTGATTACTTCACCTATTGCTAGGCTCGGGGACTAACTGGGCACACTTCACCTAACGGTGAATGTGCTTATTTCTGGACTTGGTCTTCTATAAAGCGACTAAGTCGTAGACTGTAATCGTTCAAGATCCATGTTTCATCTCTAAGAGTCAATTTTGCCTAAGGCATTGATGCTAAGCATCTCTCTTCATTCCTGAGGGACTAAGTTCCTTCGCGCTGACTAAGTCAGGGACGCTAAGCGTCTAACTTCGCTACTTGGAACCTAAGTAGGCACACTTCATCTAAGATGGAGACTTCAACAAAAATTACTTGAGCTCCTTACATCCTACCGACAAACCTCAACTTCACGAGAGTCTGAGCTCGACTCCCAGTTGAAATGCTCGGACATCTGCTTCAACAGCTCGGACGCTGTGTTCAACAGCTCGAACGATGTGTTCAACAACTCGGACTAGCTCAGCTCCCAGTTAAACTGGTCAGACACCTGCTCCTAATGATCGACGATAAGCTAAACTGCTCGGACAAGCTCAAGATGGTGTTGCTCGGCGGATACAAGGCGCTCGAGGACTAGCTATAGGGGTATAACCCCCAATACCCATAGGGTTGTATATGGGCCGAGCCACCAGGGGAGGCCGAGCCTGCAGGACTACGTCGCGCAGAGCACGGCACAAGTCGCGTGCCTCATAAGACTACATGAAGATCCTTGGCGATCAAGGACGATCTGTTTGGATATGCTAGGTTCCGCAATCTCTGTAATTTCTATCTCGTAAACCGATCAGGATAGAAACAACCGACCTGTAACCCTACCCCCGAGCTATATAAGGCGGGTAGGGACCCCCTCGTTTTCATCTAATCTCTGATAATAAAAACTACAAAGACACGGGACGTAGGGTATTACGTCAAGCTAACAGCCCGAACCTGCCTAATCGTTGTCTCTTGCGTTCTGTGTCACCATCCGGTTCCCTCACGCGCACCTCCACCGATTCATCTACTACCGTGAGCATACCCCTCGGTAGACTGCCAGACGTATTTCATCGACAGGACATGCGAGGGAGATGGATGGTCGGATGGAGAGACGTGCGAGGAAGGGAGAGGCGCTGAGGGAGAAGTGTGACTGAGAGAGAGAAGTGAGGGAGAGGTGAAACCCTAACCGAATATATATAAGCCCGATACAGGAGGATTGGATACGGGCTCTGCTAGGCTTGGAGCTAGGCCAGGATTTTCCCAGGCGGGCCTTATAGTGTGCCCGTCTCCGAAAATCAATTTATGGAGGCGGATACCTTAAGATGACCGCCTCCACAAAATACATTTTTGGAGGTGGGTATTTTCTGACCGCCTCTGTAAATAAATACAACCGCCTCTGTTAATCACTAGGTATTAGATTTTGTGACCGCCTCGGTTAATGTTTGGGCAGTGCCTCACAAAATCGTTTCTGTAGTAGTGCTAGCCAAGAAGATAGGAGGCACATTGAATGAGCCTTAGGATACAACAAACGTCTGTGAGCCAGGGATGGGTGCCAAGAGGGGAGCAGCGCCGAAGAAGGGGAATAGGATAGCGGCGTGGGAGAGAGTCAAGAAAAGAAAAAAAAAGAAGTGTAGGAGTTGTTGTAGAAAAAATACTTCCCAAGAAAAAGTAGATTTTCTCAAGAAAACGTAGGGAGCTCCTATGTATCCCTGGGCGATGGAGTCGAGGAAAAATTTTAGGCTCCGTAAGCATCTATAAGAGGTTAGCCAAAATGGCTAATCCAAATTTAGTGATTTGGCTATTTTCTAAAATGAATCTTGGTTTAAAAAACTAGACTACTATCTAAAAATTAAGACTCTCTATATTAAAAAAAGTCGCCAATTGCTTTGTCTCGAATCTTCTTCTACCTCTCGCGTGACGCTTTGCTCCACAACTATGTGCCACTCACCTTCCCTCCAGCAGCAATTGCGCCATCGCCCCCGGTTACCCATCGCTCGAGACTCACCGCCATTTTGCACCCTATGCATTATAAATTTCCAAACGAGCATGACGAACGGGCCGGCACGGGCCCGGCGCGAAAAAGCACGTCCCTAGCCCGCAGACGGTCTCTCCGTGTGCAGCCCGGCCCATAGTCGTGCCGTGCTCGGGCCGGGCCGAAGGTCGGCCAGAGTAGTGCCGCCTGAGCACGCCCGCTTCAACGGCGCGGCACGGGCGTGCACGGCTCGCAGCCGTCGGATCGCGGAGGCGGGCGTGAGCTGTTGATCGCCGGGGTCCGGTATATAAGCCGCCCGATGCGCCGCTCTCTCCACTCCCTCACTCATAACCCTAGCCTCTCGCCTCTCTCCTCTCCGGCTCTCCCACACACTCTATCGCCGCCTTCACTGCTCTTCGCCGCACTTCAGAATCTGGGCTCTCGACGCCACACCATGGAGTCTTCCGGCGGGTAAGGGTCAATTCCGGTGGTGGTGGTTCCTCTTCTCCCTCTCCGCCTCAATCTCTCTCTTCTCCTCGATCCGATGGTTCCCGCCTCAATCTCCATCTGTTCCTTATTCTTCATCCTCGAACGCCGATTGAGCCTCGTTCTCGGCATCTCGCCACATCTCCGCTCATCCGTCTGTCGTCCCACATCGCTGGCCGCCACCTCCGGGGCTCGGGTCTCCGCTGAGGTACCGGGGTGTGCAATCGGTCCATCTCATCGCATCATCGTTTACGGGGCTCCGGCCGTAGAGGTAAGGGTAAACCCTAACCCTAACCCTAACCCAAACCCTAATCCCCAACCTAACACTGCTTTTGATCTTTTGTGAACTTAGTCATTTTAGATCTCTTTGAATTGTTGTGCTGAATTTATTGAGGGTTTTGCCGCTTTAGTGCCCGGGCCGCACGGACACGCCGAGCCTCGAGTCGGCATGGCACGACACACGCACGCCCAGAATGATAGTGCCGTGCGTTCGGCTCGAGTCGGGCATGCAGGCACGACACGGCACGGCACGGTTCATCGGTCCGTGCCTAGCGTGCCGCGCCCAGCGCATGCGTGCGGAGCGGCTAGTGCCGTAGTGTGCCGTGCGTCGACAGCACACCGCCACCGGCCGCGCGGAAGCCACGCACGCATTCGCCTCGCGCTGAGCGCCGTGCGCCACCGCCGTGGCCTTGCCGGAGCCGACCCTGGTACCTCCAGCCAAGCGCCCCTTTGGTGTGCGGAGTCCGAGTGCGCCACAGGAAAGGAGCAGAGAACATCCATCGCTCGGCGCGTGCGCAGGGAGGGCAAGCTGCATGCGAGAATCGCGCGCAGGGAGGTGATGGCGAGCGCCCCTGGCTTGCTTTCTGTAGCGAGCGAAATATGCGGAATGGACAGCATGCTATTTTAGACTACAAGATAGAGCATCTGTTGGACTCCTGTTTTCTTCTAAAACAGTCAAATTTGGACTGCATGACTCTGTTGGTGTTGCTCTGACAGCGGGAGCGGGAGCTCAACGCGTCGTCCAGGGCGAGCGTGCGCGTCAGCCAAGTCTCCACGGGCGGCACCGTCTCTGCCTGCACGCCCACGCCGGGCACGCGCGGCAGGCCAAGCCCAACACGTCCGTCACGTTCCCGCGGCACGGGATCACATACGCAAGCGGCCCTAGCGTTGCGGGCTTGCGGCGCCCTAGTTCCCCAAACAACAGCGGGAGCCGGGAGCACGACATACACGCGCGCTGCGAGCTCCCGCTCCCGCGCGTCCTTTGCACGCCTGTCCATGTACAGCACGCGCTGCGAATGCTCACAGAGTCACAGTGCCTCCTTTACGGAGGGCCTCGAACTTCTCATCCAGTGCTTCTGAATGGAGCACTCCACGCACGTCCTCATCCGCTGTCCCTTTCCACGCGTAACGCGCGGCGCATGCATTTTTGGCCCATGGTGCACGTCACGTATTCACGTCCGGCGCGGCAACCGGCAAGGCAGAAGCAGAAGCCCGTAGGAACTTTCCTCCCAGTCCCATGCAGGCGGTGCAGCACGGAGGGAGTGACCACTTCCCTGGATGCTTCTGGCCCGGCAGTTTCCACTCCTGGTTGCCTGCTGGTTCGTCCTCCTCTTTCTGTCGTGGTCCATCGGCAAGTGCGTCATCACCAGTCTGAGCACGAGGAGCTCCACGTCCACTGGGCTTGGAACTGCAGGCGCACCGCACCGCGCACACGGATCGACTTGAATTGGAACGCCAACCAACGCGGCAGCTCAGATCCGGCGTGCACGCATCCATCCAATGATCCAGTGCAAGTTGAGCGCTCGGCGGCCGGTGCAGAAGCACCAAGGTCCAACGCCGTGCTCGCTGTCTGCATGCGGCGCCCAGGCCACCTGTGTTTGTCTCGTTGACGTACGTCCTCACTGGAAAGCAAGCCCCGGCAGCACGAGTGACCGACCGGCCATCCCATTATGCATGATGAGTGCAACGAGCGAGCGAGTGCCTCTCCCTCTCATGTACCGCACCGTTGGCTCGCTCGCTCATCACCACACGTTAGTCACCATCGATCTAGGCGTCTGCGTCTAGCGCTGCATCATTGCTCCAGTCCCGGCCCGGCCTCTAGTCCAAGACAATTGCGATATCAAGCCATATCTCATGATGGGTCGAACCAAACTAATTTGATGTTCACATATTTCGGTGCATTTTTTTTAAATATAAGATTAGTACAAGCCGAAGGAGAACAAAGCTAAAAACGATCAATATTTTACAATGTACTAGTCAGTAAAAATCTAAAGCTGTTCGGTTGATGGTTTCTGCAGCTAATAAATCGGCTGAAGCTGATTTGTAGCGAGAGAAAAACATTATACCATGGCTGATAAGCCAGACTGATAAATTCAAGCGAACAGGCGACACCTCAAATTTTTCCCAAACAAGTTCTTTTTTAAATAAAAAAATGATGTCTTATTAGGGCTGGGTTGCTGGGTGAAGCTAATTTTTATGGTGTACAAAATAAAACATTTAGGTTGTCGCTGAAGGGGCTATATGATCATTTCGGGAGTTTATAAAGGTAAATGAGAATGTAGGAAAAAAAATAAAGACCCATAGTGTATTCCATCATATCCGGTGGCACACGAATTTTTTTGGCCGTGGAACCGCACGTCCGCCGCGCCAGCATCGCTGCAGCGCCTGCGCCGCCGTGCCTGCGCCCGCCCGTCCCCGCGCCGCCGCCGTCGTGCTCGCCCGTCCCCGCGCCGCCGCCGCCGCCGCCCCCGGCATCTTCCTCAAGTCCGGCGAGCTTCTTCCCCAACTCCGGCGCCGCCATCAAATTTGTCTCTGTCCTTTCATAGAAAAAAATTATTACTTGTGATTTATGATTTGTTACTTGTGATTTGTGCTAAGAGGAAGATGAACAGTATCTATGAGGAAAAAATTCAGGTGTTACTGGGTGCTAAAACATCCGGCTGTGAGATAGACGAGCTCTTTTAAAACTGTATATCTAAAAGCCAAACTCCCAATTATCCTCGTAGAATTTTAAATTTACCCTCTCTTTTGCGCTGTTCGTCTGGCTGATAAACTATGACTAAAAGTACTGTTGGTTAACTTATCGTGAGAAAAAAATACTATTTATTGGCTGCGGTTTATAAGCCAGCGAATGTTTATTGTTCGTAAAAGTACAAGAAACATGACACATCAATCATCATCACCAGCTAATGACCGAGCAGCCTCCACACATCCGGCATTCCCTGTTTCCGTTGCTGCGTCGCACTCGCACGCCTCGTGCTCGTGCTCCCTCCTCCCCTCCCCCGTTTGGCCTGCGTGCCCGCGTCTCCCCAGATCGCAAGGAACGAACCTCGCCCGCAACCCGCCCTCTCATCGCGGCATTTCCTCGAACGCCCCCGCGCACCCCGCGCCCTCGCCGCCCATGGGCTCCCTCCCGGTGCCGGCCCCGGCGGAATGCGCCCCCCCGCAGGGGCGCGCCACGGTGTCGGCGTCGGACCTGGCGCCGCTCTTCTCCGCGCAGCGCCGGCACCTGGACCACTTCTTCGACCGCCTCGACATGTCGCAGGCGGCGGCGTTCGCGCAGGCGCTGCTGGACGCGCCGGGCGCCGTCTTCTTCACGGGCGTCGGCAAGTCGGGCATCGTGGCGCGCAAGATCGCGCAGACGCTGGCGTCGCTGGGCTTCGCGCGGGCAGGGTTCCTCGCCCCGTCGACGACGCGCTGCACGGCGACATCGGCGCGCTCTTCCCCGGGGACGTCCTCGTGCTCCTCTCCAAGTCCGGCGCCTCTGACGAGCTGCTCGCGCTCGCGCCCTGCGCGCGCGCCAAGGGCGCCTACCTCATCTCGCTCACCTCCGCGGCCTCGGGGGCGGACTGCCCGCTCGCCGCGGCCTGCGACCTCAACGTCCACCTGCCGCTGCAGGGGGAGGTCTGCCCCTTCGGTCTCGCGCCCGTCACCTCCACCGCCATCCAGATGGTGTTTGGGGACACCGTCATCGCCGCCATCATGGAGGCAAGGCGACTCTCCAGGGACCAGTACGCCTCCAACCATCCCGCTGGCAAGATCGGCAAGACCCTCATCTTCAAGGTGAATCAATCACCTCTAACCCCTAACATAAACAGGCTGCTGGCATTACAGTTACTTGTTTTTTAGAAACGCTCAATTACCTTGTGCCGACACCCGGTGTGAGACATCAGATCCCAGACACCCAGACGCTTTATCACTGCTAGGATTCCTTCACCGTTGCGTGTCGGTGGCGGTGGGATCGGTTCAAAATTGCCTTGGTTAAACGCTCGTTATGATTCGATAGTCTTGTCGCTATCCAACCGACATTTTGTTTCTGTTTGTGGCTACCTATCATGTTCTTTTTTGTGCATATGGAGGAGATCTTATTACTTGTCGTTTTCGCAGTCTTTTCATTGTCTCAAGAAGGATACAACAAGCTCTCAAAGCAAAGAAGAAAAATACAACAAAGTGCCTCATCATTTGTGTGCATTGTTGATTGTTTAATTGTGGCCGCTATCTACAAATGTCATAGCAGAGGATGATGAATCGGTCACGGGTGTGCATAACTTGTCACATTTGAATGAATGTTTTGTTTTGTTCATCTGCAAAGTAGTTACTGAATTCTAAAACAAGAGTAGATCTTGTCTCTTCAACCATCTGATTTCTGTGGGGCTGTTGTTGTTAAATCAGCATGTGCAATATCTTGTGCTGCCACCTGGTGGGAGACATAAGATCCCAGATGCTTATTACTACTAGGATTCCTTTACCGTTGTGTGTCGGTGTCGTTGCGTGTCAGTGTCGGTAGGATTGGTCCAATAAATAGCCCTGGTGAAATGCGCTTTATGATTGGATAATTTTGTCACCATCCAACCGACATATTTTTTCTGTTTATGGTTACCTGCCGTGGTCCTTTTTATATGCACATGCCATTTTTTACCTTTTTTTCTCTGTTGCAAGAAAAACAAAACAAAAAAAGTTCCTAACCATTTGTGTGTATTATCGAATGTCTAATAGTGGCAGTTATTAACAATCTACGTAGCTCTGGGTGATGTGTAAGGCCAGCTGTTCATGACATGACATATTTGAATGAAGCCTTAGCCTTGTTCATATGCAAAGTAGTTACTGAAAATGAAAACAAGCTTAGATCTTGTTGTCCCAGTTATCTGATTTCTGTGGGTGTTGTTATTGATCCAGCATCAGCATGTGTGTCATTTTCTTGTTTCTATAGGTGAGGTGTGTCTTTTAGACTCTTTGTTCTTACACAAATACCTTGCAGGTTAAGGATGTTATGAAGAAACAGAATGAACTTCCTTTGTGCAAGGAGGGAGATATGATAATGGAGCAACTCACCGAGCTCACCAGTAAAGGTTGTGGTTGTCTGCTTGTGGTTGATGAAGAGCATCATTTGATTGGGACCTTTACTGATGGTGATCTCCGGCGGACACTGAAGGCAAGCGGGCCAGCTATCTTTAGTCTCACAGTTGGAGAGATGTGCAACAGGTTTGTCAACATTAACTTGCTATATATTACCTGGCCTGTATGAATTCCTTCTCTCGTAAGTACAGCGGTATTTGTAGGATACTGAGATCTTTTCAGTACATCTGGAATTTGGAAATGGCAAAGTACAGGCAGTACTTTTTTGTTCTTTCCATCTTTTGTTTACATCCAATTTCTGAAGTATTGTTGTTTTATAAACCATATAAATCCGCATGTATTAACCTTTACAGATTGCAGTAGTAGCTGTACTATGAAAAACACAAGTCTCTCTGTCTCCCTAAAATAGCCGAGTTGCCTATCCTCGATACATCATGCTAATAAATGAAATTCAATATAATATGCTAAATGTTTATTATGCATTATATAGCTCTGGGGTTCATTGTTTTTGCAGAACTGTATATGTATATAGCTACATTGTGTTTTATTGAGAATAAACATTTGTTTTGTCAGCAGCAATATACTTCAATATACAATACTGTGATAAACAGTTTTGAGTGAGAATAAGTAGTTTTCTTACTACCTCCGTTTTGTTTTTTCAAGAGTTGGTTTTCATTGCTCGGTTCTGTTAATTTCTCATATGAACTTTGTTTGTGTGTTGAAGCTTTGATGTAAGATACACTATCAAAGAAAGAAAATTCTGTCTCATTATCAAACTGGATTCGGAACATCTCTCCTGCTTTTCTGATCTTTCAAGTCGATATACCAGGCTGCATATTCGTCTGTTCATTGTGACATTCAATGAAAATAAATGCCTTTGGTGTTCAATATCCAATTGTTTTGTGTAGATAATGCTCAGTTCCATATATTTGTGGCGTCATATCTTTCATTGTGTTAGTGGAACTTGTTCCTAGTATAAGCCAGATGCTGAGTCTTGTCTAACTTCCCTGCACTATCTAACAGGAATCCAAGAACAATCACTGCAGAGGCAATGGCAGTTGAAGCCATGGAGAAGATGGAGTCACCACCTTCACCTGTACAGTTCTTGCCTGTTGTCAACGAGAACAACATCGTGTGTGGCATCATCACATTGCATGGATTGGTCTCTGCCGGATTGTAGACTTCTGTGGCATCATCACCTTCTGCTGGATTGTAAGCTTATGTGCCAGCATACCGGGTTCTAATTGCAGATATCCTTGCCGCTCAGTTCATACCAGAGACGTTTTATCGCTAGAGTATTTATGTGGAGCCTAGACTCTTCAGTGTACCCTTATGTATAGTGTTGGATAAGAGGAATATGGTACACTGCCGTTTTGCAGTTGGCTGTTTAATAATGCTTGTGTTTTGTACTTAATTTAAAATTTTCTCTTAATGCATCCGGGTGTGGCAGACTGAGCTCACGTACTTAGACTGACTTAAACATGTTCAAATGCATACAGACAACGACACAACGTCCATCTTTTCTAGATGACATAGCATCAAGCTCAATTGATGCGTACCAAGCACAGACGTCGTTCACAAGCACGCGTAAAATAAAACAGCTAACTCGACTAGAAATATGCGTTTAGTAGGCGTGGTAGAGTTATACATGCACTGAACAAACACAATGGTTCATCGTGCTTCATCTGGCCTTAAGTCTTTAAGTTCCAGAAATCTAATGCAAACGGCAGACAGTGTCCTAAGACATTGTTCAAGCACACCAATGCTCCATACTTCGCAGCAGCAACGTCTACTGATGCCCAAAAGCCTCCATCATCTAGCCGCTACAAGGAAGCTTCACCTTTCCCATTCAGAATCCGGGTGTGGACGCTCTACCCTGGGCTTGCTGATAGCTGGAGGAGCTGGATGGTGATTGGTTAAAGCCTGATCCCAACCCATGATGTGCGGCAATGCAAACTGCATGAATACAAAAGGCCAGGCAGTCAGAAAGTAATAAATAGAGCACTATCCAATATATACTCCTACTAGAAAGTAAGCAATTCAATTAGGCCTCGTTCGGTTAAGGCAAAACCACACCAGGAATTATTCCGGCTACTGAAAGCTTATACAAATTAAATAGCAATTCTGGAGGGGAACTCTTCCTGGCACTCATTCCTGATAAAACGAACAGGGCCTTAATGAACAATAATGGTTATGTGCAAGTGTCGAGACATTCATGACTCATAGGCACACACCAATCATTTTCAACAACGTAAAGCTCAGTAGCATTGAAAATTCCATATGCCTGAAAACAATGACACGGATGAACTTCATGGCAATGCTGATATATTTTTTATGGTTCTGGTAACATTGGTCGATAACAAATGGAAACAGTGAAACTTACACTCAGAGCTGTGCGCATCACAGAAAACTCAGCTTTTGTGACAGGGACTGAAAGGCGATCATTAGTCTTCTCTACACTGTTCACAACAGCTGCAAAAGAAAAGAAAATTGGTGCATTTCCGAGGAGAACAAATCAGTAGAAAAAGAAAGTTTAAACCAGGTACAACGGAACATATCAGATAAAAGGACATTGATGTCACACTATAATGGTAAGTGCTAACTAGCTATAGCTTGAAGCATTTCCTTTTTCATTTCAGGAAGCTGCTTTAACAGTGGCAAAAGCTCAAACTTAATACAAGAGACTATCTGATCAATGAGCAATGCCTCAACAGTATTCACAAGATTCTCAT
Organism: Miscanthus lutarioriparius; assembly: GCA_904845875.1. NCBI lineage: Eukaryota > Viridiplantae > Streptophyta > Magnoliopsida > Poales > Poaceae > Miscanthus > Miscanthus lutarioriparius. The sequence continues at coordinate 81,573,317 of CAJGYO010000008.1, read as the reverse complement.
ATGTCCTTTCTAATAAAGTTTTTAGGCTAGCAGCAGTGCTCAATATTTGGTAGATCAAATACCTAACAATCACAAAAACAGGCAGTTGAACCCAAAATGAAATAGGACAGCCACTTACTTATATTAACAAAGTATCCACTGTCACTGCCAAGTGGAGTGATCGACAGCGATTTTTTCACCATTCCTTCATTACTTGATGCACAAAAAGAGTGGAGTTAGAATGATATACGCAAACATAAGTTCTGTCTGATCTTTTGTGCTCATGCAGTACCACCACAAACCTTGATTTCATGGATGGGTCATGGAAAAATTCACAGGATTCAGCAGGCCCAAGACTTATCAAGCTTCCAACTTCAGTAGGTGACAGGGCAAAGAGCTACATAACAGATATTCCACAATCATAAAATCAAGGCACATGTGGTTGGCAAAAAATACTAATAGGTCTTATATTCAGAATATTATATTCACGAGCAATTAAACTGCACAAGAAATAATGGTTACCTGTTTCTTTGTATAGTCATACTTCCTTTGTCCAACAGCAGGAAAGAAGGTCAACATTACTGATCCATTTCTGCTCACTCGAGATCCTCCGGACTAATAAAACAGAGAAATTATGATGTGTAGGAAGAACGATGTATGGCCAAAAAACAATCAAATCTAAAAGGAAACATACTTCTAATTTGCTGAAACTTGGCGGTATAGGATGTATAGAAAGTGCAGCCTTTCCCTTGAACACGGTATAGCTTGCATACTTTTTGCCAGACAAATTCTCTGCTTATAAAGGGATTAAGCAAACATCAATATTGAGGTTAGCATTCAGCATGGAAGGTTGTTTAATAAAAGAACGAAACAAAGAATTCACCATCAAGATTTGCTGCTGAAGTTGAAACAGCTTGTTGGAATGTCAATGAACCACTCCAAAGAGATTCTTTTAGATCAAAACCCCTCCTGTGAAAGGAAAACAAGCTTTAATAACTTAAAATAGACATTTAACTAATTGATACATAGATTGAACTGCAGAAAATACCACAGAAAAAAGAATGGCTTGAATATGAAATCTCAAAGGTTCACTGATATTTTATAAAAACTAAGACCTTTGCATGACGTTAATCATAGAGCAGTGAACAGTGGACATTGGGTGTAAAATCTAAAATGGGAGCTACACAAACATATCAAAGCTGAAAAATAACAGAAATGGTCATCAGTGTATAAAACAGCTATTTTTCAGCATGACTTGTATTCTCGTAATTACATAGCAGCGTCAAGTCCAATCCTAAATAAGTTCTTCGTAGCGGCAAGTTTGATCTTAATGATTTGCCATTTTGCCTAACAAGATTAACTCTTCATTCAAGGCATTAGGCACATCAACTAATCGACACATTACACTTCAGGCAAATTGATTTAAACTAGGGACGCAGGCAATCACATCCTGAACACTGGATACTACTAATATTACTGAACAATAACTCCACTCACTACAAGGGGGAAATAAGTAATGTTCATTCACGACAGCCAGCAAAGTCCTGTGATCATTCAGCACCGCAGAAAATCGCACAGGAATGTGCAATCTGCACGCGCAAGGGAAACGGGGGAATCCTCTTTTACAGCGAAATCTGCAACTACCAGAAAACACATCGTCTGTGGAAGCGAGGTCAACAGGAACGACACGCCTGTGCATAAACCCTAAAACCCCCACCTAAAACCCTGGGCCACCCTGACTACAGCAGCAGGCACAGCAGTACAGTACGCGCGCCGGCTCACCCGGTCGAAAACCCACCCGAATGGCTCCGAGTGCGCCGAACATCGCGCCCGGAAATTATACACACGGATAGACGAATGGCACCGCGGCGGCGGCCGCTCCGGGAAGCGAGGTGTGGGGAGCCATAGAGTTAGGGTTGAGGGCCGCGGCTCACCTGGAGGCGGAGGGGAGGAAGCGGAAGAGCCGCAGCATCGTCTCGTCGCCTTGAAGGTCGCCGCGGCGGAGGGGAGCGGAGCGAGCGCCGACGACTGGGGGAGCGAGGGAGTTTCCCGAATTTTTTTTTTGCCCTTTTTTTTTTTGAAAGTTTTTTACAAATATGCCCCTAGAGGTATGTTTTAAAAATCTGGACCCTACGTCTCGACGCCAAAGAGTTTGGCGCCTAGTTCAGGGGCCACATCGGCGTCAAAGTAGAGCGGGGGGACATAAGCTCGGCGCCGTGGATCTTGGCGCCAAGCTTGGCTCCGTAGATCTTGGCCCCGAGCTTGGCGTCAAAGATCCTAGCGCCGAGCCGTTCTTACAGGTGGGTCTGTTTTCTTTCTCTCTTCCTTCCTTCCTTTTCCTCTCTTCCTTTCTCTCCCACTCTCTCTCGCGCCCGACACCTCCCGCCGCCGACGCCGCTCGTCCTCGCCGTCCCCCGCCCCGACCACCGTCGCCGCTCCCGGCCGGCCGTGTGCCCCGCCCCGCCGACCGGTTCGACGCCCCGTCCCACGCAGTTCGACGCGGCCACGCCCGCTCGCCGAATTTTTTATTTTTAGCCTTTTTTTGAAAAAAAATTCACAAATATGCCCCTGGAGGTACGATTTCAAAATCTTGACCCTTAGCTCAGCGTCATCATTGCTGGCGCCGAGCTTACACTTCTCAGCGCCATCGTTGCTGGCGCCGAGGTCGGGACCACGTTGACGGCGTGGACGCTGACATGGCAGCCAGCTCGGCGCCATGGATCTTGGCGCCGAGCTTGGCGCCAACAATCCTAACGCCTAGTCCTCTCTTACGTATGGACCCTCCATTCCTTTCTCTCTTCCTCTCTCTTTCTCTCTACCGAGCCGTCACCGCTGCCGAACCGCCACGCCCGCCGTCGCCGCGCGTTGCCCCGGACATCCCCGCCCGCACCGGCCACCGCCCCCCTCCCCACCGCTCGGGCCCGCGCCAGGTAAAAATTGTGAATATATAATGTAGGTACTTAGTTAGCTTTGTTTGTAATGTAGTAGTTCGATTATTTGTTATTTACTAGTTAATATGATGACTCATGTAGTTGATTTTGTTAGTGATATAGTGAGATAGATATATAGATAGATAGAAACATAGATACATAGGTACATAGATATAGTTAGATATGTAGATAGATATAAACATAGATACATAGGTACATAGACATAACTATTTTGTGAGTACACTGTATATATATACGTAGTTATTATCTTATTTACTTAGTTTATAGTTAGAAAGTACTTGTTAGGTACTATCTATCGTCTAATTTGGACTTAAGGATGTGTGTTTTGTTATGTGTTTGGACTAGAAGGACAACCTAGTGACCATATATCATGGAGGCACCGTTGAATGCGATCGCTATGGATATGTTGAGTTTTTTGACATGCAAAGCGTGCATGTGCTATTCAATGATATGCATTTATTTAGTGAGATGGTTGCAAGGGCTCGGGAGGAGCTGCATTGCCTTGGAGATGATGATGATAGCATTGCAGTTGAGGGTGTACTGCACCTAGGTTCTCCTCCCAACATCCTCAGGCGAATGATCCTAATTGGGTGTGTAGATCAGTGGGAGAACTATGTAAGATCGGCTATGAAGAGTCAGCTGCAATGTTTGGAGGTGGTTGTGAGTCAGGTATTAGTTTATCCCATCCCTCATGGGTTTTCCCCACCAATGGGTCAGCAGGCACACTTTGACCCTCCCGTCCCAGAACCTGATATGTATGTGGAGGTTGCACCTACGGTTCTGGAAGGTCAATCTACCTCCAATGAGGTAGTTGGAGATGCTTGTCAGACTCATGATGTTGTGGCAGATCCTCCTCATGAGATCCCTTTGACATAGAATCATCCGAGTAAGTGTCTTATCCGCATGGTTATTGGGAGCTTACCCCCTTTCTTAAATACATTTCTTTCATTCTTTCCTCATTTCTCTACTTATGTTGCAGGAGACATTCATGACAATATGGATGTGCCCCCTGTTGTTGTGCAAGTGCACTGTGGAGATGGATTCCGTGGCTCCAATAGTATTGAAATTATGAATAATTTGGAGCCATATGAGATGGCAAAGGCTCTTAATTCTGATGATGATCGCCCTATTGGAGATCTGACATAGAGTGATGTTGAGATGCTGAGGTGTATCTTTCCCGACCGCCGTGATCCAAGAGTTCACGAGTTCAGCGATCTTGCTCATTCTGATCAGACGTGTGCAGAAGGACGTGATGATGAGCTCCTAGAAGCTCCTGAGGCCGGCCCTAACATGGTAATTGAGAATGGGAGGGTGTTCAAGGACCTCCCTGCATTGAAGAGGTGGTTGCAGGCGTTTGCAGTGATACGAAAGAGACCTTACAAGGTATTGCATTCATATGCAGAGCGTTGTTACACAGTTGTGTGTGACAAGAAATGCTGTCCATGGAGGGTTTGTGCAAAGAAGCAAAAGGTCACCAAAAAGTAGAAGACCACAAAAGCTGTCGGGCCATACAATTATGCTAACCATGTGAAAGGTCCTAATGGCTAGAGGGGGGTGAATAGCCTATTAAAAATTTCTACAACAATACTTAACAAACCGGTTAGACAATTATGAGGCGAAGCAAGTGTTGCGCTAGCCTACTAAAATTGCAAGCCACCTACCACAATTCTAGTTTATATAGTTTCTATCCACATAATAGCTATGTCACTACACTAAGTTAGTGTGCTCTCAAAAGCTAACTAAAGAGCCACACTAACCAAACTAACAAGCTCTCACAACTAGCTACACTAAAGAGCTTGACAACTAGTTTATGGTAATATAAAGAGAGTGAGCAATTTGTTTATACCGCCGTGTCGAGGAAGGAGCCAATCAATCATAAGAATGAATACCAATGAAGACTAATCACCTCGGAATCAAATGATGAACACAATGATTTTTTACCGAGGTTCACTTGCTTGTCGGCAAGCTACTCTCCGTTGTGGCGATTCACTCACTTGGAGGTTCATGCACTAATTGGCATCACACGCCAAACCCTCAATAGGGTGCCGCACAACCAACACAAGATGAGGATCACACAAGCCACGAGCAATTTAGTAGAGTACCTTTTGGCTCTCCGTCGGGAAAAGGTCAAGAACCCCTCACAATCACCACGATCGGAGCCGGAAACAATCACCAACCTCCGCTCGATGATCCTCGCTGCTCCAAGCCGTCTAGGTGGTGGCAACCACCAAGAGTAACAAGCAAATCCCGCAGCGAAACACGAACACCAAGTGCCTCTAGATGCAAACACTCAAGCAATGGACTTGGATTCTCTCCCAATCTCACAAAGATAATGAATCAATGATGGAGATGACTGGGAGGGCTTTGGCTAAGCTCACAAGGTTGCTATGTTAATACAAATGGCCAAGAGAGTGAGCATGAGCTGGCCATGGGGCTTAAATAGAAGCCCCCATGAAATAGAGCCGTTGGGCTCCTCACTGCACTTAATACGGGCCGACCGGACGCACCGGTCAGATTGACCGAAAGCTGGACCTCAGCGTCTGGTCGCGCGATGCACGCCACGTGTCCCCTCTATTGAAATACTGAGCGCCCGATCCCAACGGTTAAGTGATGACCAGACGCGCTGCTGCGAAGTGACCGGACGCTGGACCTCAGCGTCCGGTCGTTTCCAGTAAGCATCCAGAAGCGAGAAAACACGACCGGACGCATCCGGTCATGCTCGACCGGACACACCCAGCGTTCGGTCACACGACGACTCCCCTGTACACTACCACATCAATAGGACCGGACGTAACCCTCCAGCGTCCGGTCACTAAGTGACCCAGCATCTGGTCAGAGACCGACGTCAGCGTCTTCACTGTTTCTTCTGACCGGACGCGCCTGTCCTACTAAGACCAGCGTCCGGTCACTTATAGTGACCTCCGTCTTTTCTGTATAGGGCGCCGGTGACACCGTCGGACTGTCCGCACTCCACGGGCGGACACTCCGCCGGTGAAGTTCCTAACCCTTGCTCAAAAATGCCAACCACCAAGTGTATCACCTTGTGCACATGTGTTAGCATATTTTCACAAACATTTTCAACGGTGTTAGTATTTCACTAGATCCTAAATGCATATACATTGAGTTAGAGCATCTAGTGGCACTTTGATAATCGCATTTCGATACGAGTTTCACCCCTCTTAATAGTACGGCTATCGATCCTAAATGTGATCGCACTCGCTAAGTGTCTCGATCACCAAAACAAAATAGCTCCTACCATTTATACCTTTGCCTTGAACCTTTTGTTTTTCTCTTTCTTCTTTTCAAGTCCAAGCACTTGATCATCACCATGGCATCACCATCATCATGTCATGATCTTCATTTGCTTCACCACTTGGAATGTGCTACCTATCTCATGATCACTTGATAAACTAGGTTAGCACTTAGGGTTTCATCAATTCAGCAAAACCAAATTAGAGCTTTCACCATGTGCTGACACTGAAGCATCGACAGTTGACATCTACCCTCATTGCCAAGCGGTTGATGGAAATATTATAGGGAGAACCCAACATGAAGGTTAGGACAATTATCAGGACCGTTGAGGCGTTGTATGAAGGTTATGTGATAACTTATGGTAAAGCTTGGAGGGCTAAGTAGCGAGCGTGGAAGATGATATATGGGGACTAGGAGGATGGGTATGAGCAGCTACCAGTACTTTTTAATGCAATCAAAATGGTGAATCCAGGCATACATTATGAGTACATCCCAAAACCAAATGCATGGAAGGATGGGAGGCATATATTCTTCCGTGCTTTTTGGTGCTTCCCTCAGTGTGTCGAGGTCTTTAGGCACTGTCGTCTCGTCTTCTCTATTGATGGTACGTTTTTTATTGGCAAATACCAGGGCACACTTCTTGTAGCCATATCCTATCATGCGAACAACAAGTTAGTTCCTTTGGCATTTGCTTTGGTTGAGAAGGAGAACAATGACAGTTGAGGATGGTTCTTGAGGCTAGTCCGGATACATGTGGTTGGGCCTAGCAGGGAGGTTTGTGTCATATCTGATAGGCACTATGGCATACTTAATGTTGTGCGAGAGAAGATAGAGGGGTATGCACCTTTGCACCATCGTTGGTGTACTCGGCACCTTGCCGAGAATCTACTCCGGAAGGATGGTGTGAAGGATAACTTTGATCTATTCCAGGAGGCTGCTCGACAGCTTGAGGACAAGTACTTTTAGAAAAAGTTGGAGCAGGTCAGAACCTCATCAAATGCAGAAGGTAGACAATGGCTCACAGGTTTGATGAGGGATTTGGAGAAATGGACAAGAGCTCACGACGTCGGTGGATGGAGGTACGAGTTTCAGTGCAGCAACATGGCGGAGTCATTCAATAAGTTGCTATTGGGGATATATGGTATGCCCGTGAATGCAATCATTCAATTCACCTTCTACAAGCTTGTTGCCTGGTTCAATGATAGACACGCCCATGCATTGAAGTTGCGGAGTGATGGAGAGATATGGGCTCCGAAACCAAAGACACACCTAGATAAGCTAAATGAAAGGGCTGGCACATATGAGATTACATGCTTTGACCACGCCATAGGGACTTATCAGGTTGAGCATAGGGGTGGTACAACATCCGATGGTGAGGTCCGAGAGTCGAGGATGCATGTGGTTATCCTCCAAATTTTCACATGCACTTGTGGTAAACCAAGACAGTACCACTTTCTATGTTCCCATTTAGTGGTAGAAGCTAGGCATCGCAACTATAATATTGAGAGTATGATACCTCACGAGTTCAGTGTCTACACGCTTGTGCACACATGGAGCCCCCACTCTGTGCCTTTCCGGGACCCTAGAGAGTGGCCTCCATATGATGGGCCAAAGTACATTGTGGATCTAGCTTACCGTTGGAACAAGCATGGATCAAGGAAGAGGACGAGGCATAGGATGTTTATGGATCAGATACCTAGAAGAACGAGGCATGGGAGAGTAACCCCATTTCTTACTGACCTCGAGCAGTACGAGTGCGTCAAGTGTGGTAGACTGGGTGAAAGGTCCTTGTTGGTTTTGGTAATTGAGTGACAACCTAGGTGGACTAATTGTGTTTATGTGAGATACACAGGTGATTAGTCCACAGGTACATGTGTATGAGCAACATATGCCATGGAGGTGAAAATGGCTTGGAGATGTTGCAAAGCTCACACATGTGATGATGAAGGAGCTTATTGCACATGAGACATGACATTGAGTCATGTGATCAAGGTGGAGAAGATCAAGACAAGACTTGGTTTGATGGACCGGTTGCAAGCGTGAAGGGCAAGTCGAAGGCTTTGGAGTGATGGACCGCGTGGCGGTGAAGCTTGAGCAAGACTTGGCGCCGATGGACGATGGCAACGGTGAAGGGCAAGTGAAGTCAAGATCGATGAACCAATATGATCACGTGATGATATGAAGTGGATCATATCATTGTTGATCGTGTTGGTGCATGTGTTGCATCGACATTGAAGGAGATGGAATGGAATGCGCAATGCAAAGGTATAACCTAGGGCATTTCATTTCACCGGTCATAGGTGTGTAGAGAAGTTTATGACCGGGTTTAGGATAGATGGCCATACTATCAAGAGGGGCAAACTTGTTTGCATATCGGTCATCTAGTGCCACTCGAGTGATCTAACTTTGCATCGTCGCTAGGATCGAGTGGCGTGGCAAGTTGAGTGGCTAACATCCTTTGGGAAATGATTGTGAAAAGCTAACACACATACACATGATGGTGTACACTTAGTGGTGTTGGCACATTTACAAAGGAGGTGGTGTTTGCAGGGTTGAGATGGGTGTGGGTCCTCTCTCCCTCCCGGCCGAGCTTATGAGGTGAGATTCGGCGCATTCAGGAAAATGGAATGCCTACTTTCTATTGCGCCGGATGCAAGTTCTTGTGGTTAGCACATTGGAGCAAGGGTGATGAAGTTAGAAGTGAGAACGAGTTAGTCGCGAAGATGCTGGCGTCGGTCAACTGACCGGACGCTGGATCTGAATGCACCGGACGCCGGGCAGTCAAGGCGTCCGGTCGGTCGATGTACGATGACGCAGAGTTGGAGTGTGGACGGACGCCGCCGCGTCCGATCGATCAAGTGTGACCGGACGCGTCCGGCCGAGGTCGGTACTTTCTTGAAACGACCGGACGCCTGGGGTTCAGCCGTCCGGCCGCTTGAAAGTCTTCTGCGTCCGGTCAAGTCAAGTGACCGTTGGAATCGACACGCGTGGCCGTCTCTGAGCGACCGGACGCCGAGGTCCAGCGTCTCGTCAACACGGACCGAAAGGTCCGGTCGGCCCGACCGCTGCCCAGTGAAGGGGTAACGGCTAGTTTAGCCCTTGGGGCTATAAATAGAAGTGGCCCTCAGCCATGGCTGGAGCTGAGCACCTCAAGGGACTTAGTGTCTATGCTTATGAGTGCTTGGGAGCCCTCCATCACACACATACTTGATAGCGATCATCCGATTGTGTGAGTGAGCGATTCTAGTGCGATTGCATCGTGAGGTTGCATCGAGTGGCACTAGGTGATCGAGTTGCGAGCCAGTGGTGCTTGTTACTCTTGGAGGTTGCCACCTCCTAGACGGCTTGGTGGTGGTCTCCGTCGAAGCGCGCAAGAAGCTTGTGCGGCGCTCCGAAGAAGTGCTTGTGAGGGGTACTTGTGCTCACCCCGCGGGAGCCGCGAAGAGCAACTCTAGTAAAGCGTGTCATTGAGCTACCCTCACTCAAGGGGTAGGTTCTTGCGGTGCCCGACGTGCGGGCTTAGCGGGTGATGCTAATTAGCCGCTGAACCACCAAGTGAGTGGTCGACACAACGGGGACTAGCGTGTTGGCAAACACGTGAACCTCGGGAGTGAAGGGTCGAGATGGCGGACTAGAGGGGGGGTGAATAGTCCTTTCTAAAATTAATCGCGTCGGCTAACCGATATAAATGCGGAATAAAAACAATCGGTCTAGCCAAGACTACACCCCTCTATATATGTTCACTAGCACCTTGCAAAGATACTAATTATGCAACTAAGGTGCTGGGCTAGCTAGAGCTCTCCTAAACAATTCTAGGAGCAAGGTCACACAAACCTATGCCACTAGTACTTTAAGCAACAAGGAAGCTCCTACACATGCTAGTAAGCAAAAGCACAAAGCCAACTAAGCTCACTAGCAAAGCTCAATAACAAGGCAACCAATGCCTAATTAGAGAGCGCAAATACTTAGCTACACAAACTAAGCAATGTGACTAACAAGGTTACTAAAACCAAATTAGCCACGCAAGGGAGCTACTTCTATGCTACACAAGCATGAAGGTAATTAGCTAGCTACACAAGCTATCTACTTACAAGAGCAACTACACAAGCTTAAGATATATATATATATAAGTAATTGCAAGCTTGTGTAATGGGGATGCAAACCAACGGGAAGAACAAGGTTGACACGATGATTTTTCTCCCGAGGTTCACGTGTTTGCCAACACGCTAGTCCCGTTGTGTCGACCGCTCACTTGGTGGTTCGGTGGCTAATTAGCATCACCCGCTAAGCCCGCACGTCGGGCGCCGCAAGAAACCTACCCTTGAGTGAGGGTAGCTCAATGACACGCTTTACTAGAGTTGCTCTTCGCGGCTCCATGGGCGCAGCACAATGCCCCTCACAAGCACTTCTCCGGAGCGCCGCACAAGCTTCTTGCGCGCTTCGACGGAGACCACCACCAAACCGTCTAGGAGGTGGCAACCTCCAAGAGTAACAAGCACCACCGGCTTGCAACACGACCACCTAGTGCCACTCGATGCAACCTCACGATGCAATCGCACTAGAATCGCTCACTCACACAATCGAATGATCACTATCAAGTATATGTGTGATGGAGGGCTCCCAAGCACTCACAAGCATGGACACTAAGTCCCTTGAGGTGCTCAGCACCAGCCATGGCCGAGGGCCACTTCTATTTATAGCCCCAAAGGCTAAACTAGCCGTTACCCCTTCACTGGGCAACGGTCGGGCCGACCGGACGCTCCGGTCGTGTTGACCGGACGCTGGACCTCAGCGTCCGGTCGTCCACAGACGGCCACGCGTCCCGATCCCAACGGTCACTTGACCTGACCGGACGCAGCGGTAAAACTGACCGGACGCTGAAGCCCCAGTCGTCCGGTCGTTTCAAAGAAGCTCCCGAGGCATATTTTTCTCGACCGGACGCGTCCGGTCCACATTTGACCGGACGCAGACCAGCGTCCGGTATAATACCCTCGATGCAGAAAGGACCGTCGGTTTTGACCGGACGCACCCTTTTCAGCTTCGTCCGGTCATTTGATGACCAAATATCCGGTCGGTGGACCGACGCCAAACATCTTCGCGATCAACTCGTTCTCACTTCTAACTTCATCACCCTTGCTCCAATGTGCTAACCACAAGAACTTGCATCCGCGCAATAGAAAGTAGGCATTCCATTTTCCTCAGATCGCGCTGAATCTCACCTCGCAAAGCTCAATGGGAGGGAGAGAGGACCCAAACCCATCTCACCCCTCGCAAACACCACCTCCTTTGTAAATGTGCCAACACCACCAAGTGTACACCACCATGTGTATGTGTGTTAGCATTTTCACAATCATTTCCCAAAGGATGTTAGCCACTCAACTTGCCACGCCACTCGATCCTAGCGACGATGCAAAGTTAGATCACTCGAGTGGCACTAGATGACCGATATGCAAACAAGTTTGCCCCTCTTGATAGTACGGCCATCTATCCTAAACCCGGTCATAAACTTCTCTACACACCTATGACCGGGGTGAAATGAAATGCCCTAGGTTATACCTTTGCCTTGCGCATTCCATTCCATCTCCTTCAATGTCGATGCAACACATGCACCAACACTATCAACAATGATATGATCCACTTCATATCATCACATGATCATATTGGTTCATTGATCTTGACTCTACTTGCTCTTCACCGCTGCTATCGTCCATCGGGCGCCAAGTCTTGCTCAAGCTTCACCGCCACGCCAGTCCATCACTCCAAAGCCTTTGACTTGCCCTTCACGCTTGCAACCGGGTCCATCAAGCCAAGTCTTGTCTTGATCTTCTCCACCTTGATCACATGACTCAATGTCATGTCTCATGTGCAATAAGCTCCTTCATCATCACATGTGTGAGCTTTGCAACATCTCCAAGCCATTTTCACCTCCATGGCATATGTTGCTCATACACATGTACCTGTGGACTAATCACCTGTGTATCTCACATAAACACAATTAGTCCACCTAGGTTGTCACTCAATTACCAAAACCAACAAGGACCTTTCAATCTCCCCTTTTTAGTAATTGATGACAACTCTACAAAGATATGGAAATTAAGCTCTTTTGGATTCATGTTGCTTGCCCAAGCAATTTTACCATGTGAAAATGATTTTGGACAAGTACCACGAACCCGAAATGGTAGTATTAGCTCCCCCTACATATGTGCTAGTGTATTTAATTTGAAGCTTGCACATATGCATAGATTGAAATTGTGGGAGAGTAAATACTACAAAATGATGCTAAGGTGTATAGAATAAACCTTTGAAGCGTGTACCAATCGTAGTTGCACCTTTAAGTTCATCCTTAGCACCATGGTTAGCTAGATATCACTTGGAAATAAAAGCACTAGATACCTCATGAGATCAACATTAAAATCAAGGTACTAGCATTACTTAAAGAATATACCAAGTGTCTAGCTATCATCCTATGCATGCTAGTTATCAAATCATCATTCAAGTTCTATAACTAGCATACACCACACAAGCATGCATATTGAATTTGAAAACTTATGCAATGCAAGCAAGCACATGATTATGCACATATCAAATGCAATCAATCAAAGTTTATGAGCTTGCTCCCCCTACTTATGTGCTTCTCTTGTCCAAGAATTTTGATCCATCTCTTTTCTTCAATGTTGCTCCCTCTTTGTCCATGTCCAACCTTTATCATATCTTATCTTCTTATCTCTCCCCCTTTGTACAATCTCTCCACAAGCTTCATATCTTTGTACAATCTCTCCCCCTTTGTCATCAATTTCCATAAAAGGTATGCTTCTTATTGATGCAAAGGTATACTCTTTGGGGTAGATGGTTGAGACTTGCATTTTTGATGGACATTACTTGAATATCGGAATGACACCACAAGTAGATACCATTTAGAACTTGTAACTTGTATTACATGTATCTTATCATTCTATGTATGGGTCATCCATTTTATTTCACTTAAGCTCTTGTAGGTGAGGGATGCATTCTTTATTTGATGATCACTTAAAGTTGAGGATCACTTGTGGAACCAACATCTTGCATGATTGATACTATGTATAGATACCACTTGTAGGAAGTGAATACCATTTGAAAGAATCTTCTAGTATGGAACCACTTATTTGATTTATCAATAAAGACCATTTCTTGAACATTTGCTATCTTCATGAGTACCACTTATAGGATATCACTTGTGAGTTGAAACATATAAACTAGATATCCATTTGCATTGTTGTCTTGTGCTTGTACTCTTATTACAATCATGAGCTTCTATGATTGACTTGAACTAAATTGTTTTGCCTAAGCTTCCAAGTCCGGTTTGAACCAATGACAAGCTTCTTCACACCTCTTTTAAGGGTTATCTTGTCAATGTTGTACTTGTCACTTATTAGCAATCCAAATTAAGTCAAGTACTTGGGTTCACTAGCTCATGAACAAATTCATGTACTAACCACTAGATCAAGTAATCATTCAAACAATAGTGGTAGGCTATGAATTTAAACATTTCATTTGTTATGCATGATCCTATGAAGCATGTACTATATGCACTAACCGCATACTAGTAAGGGATGAAATGATCATGCACATTACAATGATACCTTTGCTATGTTGGAGTAGAGGATAGTCACATAGATTCCAATTCATTACTCCAATAGCAATACGAAGTCCAATTATAAGCTTGGTGAAGACCGATAGATACCAATTTGAATCTCATTCTTCACCCATATGAAATGAATACCACTTATGATCAAGTGCACTTTCTTGTTGTGGTTGACTTGCTTCATCTTTTGATCTTAGCTTCCATGAGAGCATCTATTTGAAATACCACTTGAAATAACTATCTCTCTTTTGGGTGTTGCTTGCTTTTCTTGATCAACCCTTTTGATTTCTTCAACTAAGCATCTCAAATGCTCCTCGGATCACCACTTCCATGTTATCCTTCCAAGTACCACACTTGGTTCACCTACACTTAGGCGGCAAGCCCCTACACTTAGGGAGAAGTGACCTCTCTCCAAGAACCATTCTTGATACTCACTTGAAATGACTTGATTGATTGATCCTAGTTATGGACTTAACTTGATGAGTAATCTTAATTCCTTCTTTAAGTCCTTTTCTTTCTACTTGTTTAAGTCCCTTTTTTCTACCAAATGATTTCCAATCATATCTAGAACTTAAACTTCATCTTCATCTTGAGTTTGATCTTGATCTTCCAATTTGAGTACCAAAAATGTGCAAAGTACACTCCACAATCAAATAGCCTTGTACTCTTTACTTGTCATGCTTCTAGATTATATCAAAAACAAACTTAGGTACCTCAAACACTTGTAAACATGTTTCCAACTTGAGGACCTTTCAATCAAAGTGACTCTTGATTAATCCAACATTTGTCACTTTTCTGACAGATTTTGTACCCTTCAAAGAAATAAGCATATATCCCAAAGTACAAATCCAAATACCACGAAATTTGGTGGAGATGGGCTTCACTAAGTTATCTAGCATTCATAAAAATTTTAGCTTCATTTGATCTCATATGACTGCCAAAATTTTAATTCTTCCACCACTGCTACATGCTGAAAACTGCTGCACTATAGCTGACAAGAACCGCTCCAAAACCGAAGCATTTCTTATCCAATTTCCATGAAATTTTTACAGCATCTCATAATATATGTCTAGAGCATGTATACCAATTTTCAAGCCAATCCAATAAGATTTGATCACTCAAACATGGCTATGATCACAGCTAGCTCAGATTTTGAATATAGGACAGATTTCAAGCAATTGAGCTATACTTCATCAAATATGAACCAAACTTGAAACTAACTTGTTTGAATACTTTCATAAGACATATATCCATTCAAAACACTTACTAAATGTCATCTTATGAACTTATCCAATCACAAATCAATCCAAACTTGATTACTAAGCAATTATCCATTCAAACATCTCATAGCAAGCAACATTGCATATTTATCCAATTCAATCAACTCATATGCACCCAAATGAAATGATCAACAAGAGATATACCTTGGTTAGCTCATGATCATCCAACTAGCAAGCTTCAACTCAATTATTTGCAAGTCATCAAATATTCCAATAAATCACCACAACTTGAATATGACACTTGTAAGTTGTAGCACATTTGGACTTCATTCAATTTGTCATGGCATTGGGATAATGATCATCACTTAGCAATACTTGGTTCAACTACATGATCAACAAGATGAATATCATTTGAACCAAGCCTCCAATGCCGATGGTACCTACACACAATCATCCACTTTTTGATGGTACCCAAACAAGTTTGGGTCCTCTCAAGTTAGGAGCAACATACTTAGGCGTAGCCTTAGTATGAGTAGTGGGATGTTTTGCAATAGCAACCATAGAGGTACCATTACCAT
Source organism: Miscanthus lutarioriparius (assembly GCA_904845875.1). Lineage (NCBI taxonomy): Eukaryota > Viridiplantae > Streptophyta > Magnoliopsida > Poales > Poaceae > Miscanthus > Miscanthus lutarioriparius. The sequence continues at coordinate 81,557,716 of CAJGYO010000008.1, read as the reverse complement.
CCTTTCTAAGCATATCATGATCATCAATTGAAATAGGCTTAGAAATTTTACCTAGGGGACATGAATGTGCCATGTGTCCCCTTTCCCGGCATGAGTAGCACTTTCTCTTTGCTTGAGCCTTCTCTTCTTTGCTCATGTGGTGCTTCTCATTGCCTTGCCTCTCATGGATTGCTTGAGCCTTCTTCTCAAGCTTGTTAGGACACTTAGAGGCAAAGTGTCCCGTACTTCCACACTTGAAGCACTTGATGTGAGCATAGACTTTCTTCTCATTGTCATTCTTGCTCATCATCTTGGCATATTGAATTTGCATTGGATGCCTTGCCTTTCCACCCCTTCTTGTTTTCTTCTTCTTCTTCATCAAGTCACCACCATCTTCATGGTTGATCTTGATTTGAACTTGGGGTGTCTTCTCTTGCTCAACTTGTGGCTTTGGTTGAGGCTTCACTTGTTGCTTCACCAATTGCTTGGTTGGGCACATCGAGGTAAGATGACCCCAAGTGCCGCACTTGAAGCACTTGACATGCTTTAGCCTCTCTTCTTCTTTCTTCAACTTGAGCTTCTCGATGTTAGGGCAACCATTTGCAAAGTGTCCCGCTTCATGACATCGGAAGCACATGGTATGAGAGAGTTTTCTTTGTTGTAGCTTCTTCATCTTTCTTTCTCTCTTCATTTTGCCCTTTGTCATCTTCTTTTCGAAGCCAAGGCCACACTTGTCACCATAGTTTCTTTGAGTTTTCAACATATGCTCAAAGGTGACTTGAGAGTTGTAGCACCTCTCTAACTTGTTGCTCAATTTCTTCACTTCATTTTTGAGCTCATTGTTCTCCTTCAAAATGTTAGTCTCACAAGACATAGAAGTAGAACAAGCATCTATATGTGAAGAGCATGGCATATCTAATAGATCATCGCAAGAGGTGGATACATGCTTCTTTTCTACATCACAAGGTTTAGCAACATTTTTCAATTGATCTTTTGACCCATGTGATGAGTTCTCATTATTTTTAAGTTTCTTTGTAAACACTTTAATGAGAGAAGCTTGTTTTTCTAATAATTCATCATGAGATGTAAGTAGTGTCTCATGATTCAATTTAAGCTCATCAAGTGAAGATTTATAAGCATTAAGCAATTTCTTATGTTCTTCACAAGAGTTCTTTAGAAATGAGTTTTCATTTTCTAATTTCAATGTTTTAGCTTTCTCATTTTCTAAAGACATGGTCATGCTAGCAAGTCTACTAACAAGCTCATCATATGACTCAACATGATCAACCACATTACTATTTGATACCTTGGTGTCACCTTGTGACATGAAGCAAAGTGGTGTTGTAGATGGAGAGCTTGTAGTAGCATTATCATCATGGTTCGAGCATGAATCATCATCACCATCAAGTGTGCATGGGGTAGCAACATCACTTGCAACACTTGTGGCATCATTATCAACCTTGTCAAGTGAACTTGTAGTGGATTGATCATCATCATCCTCACTTGACAATGAGGTGGAGCAATCTTCCACAATCACCAAATTGTGGTTATGCTCAACACACTCATGCACCTCCTTCTTAGGCTCATCCTCCTTCTTGAATTTGCCATCATCCCATGTGGAGGAATCACCGTAGAAGGCTTGGAGTGCTAGCCACATATCATGTGCATTCTCCAAGTCCCACACACGTCTAAAAACATCATCATGTAAAGCACATATTAGATAATAAAGAGCACGATGATCAAGTTGTAAGCAATCCTCTTGTGCTTGGGTTAGGTTGTCCTTATCCAAAGCATCACGAGAAAAACCAACAACGATGATCCACCATGCCTTGGGACCCAATTCACGGAAATGATCAAGCATATGACGTTTCCACCGTGCATAGTTTGTGCCATCAAAAATGTGTGTGTCACAAACAACTTCTAGCCCAAAGTTCGCCATCCTCTCGGGTCGGTGAAGACCACAAATGAGAGACCGGGCTCTGATACCAATTGAAGGGTCAAGATGGCGGACTAGAGGGGGGGTGAATAGTCCTTTCTAAAATTAATCGCGTCGGCTAACCGATATAAATGCGGAATAAAAACAATCGGTCTAGCCAAGACTACACCCCTCTATATATGTTCACTAGCACCTTGCAAAGATACTAATTATGCAACTAAGGTGCTGGGCTAGCTAGAGCTCTCCTAAACAATTCTAGGAGCAAGGTCACACAAACCTATGCCACTAGTACTTTAAGCAACAAGGAAGCTCCTACACATGCTAGTAAGCAAAAGCACAAAGCCAACTAAGCTCACTAGCAAAGCTCAATAACAAGGCAACCAATGCCTAATTAGAGAGCGCAAATACTTAGCTACACAAACTAAGCAATGTGACTAACAAGGTTACTAAAACCAAATTAGCCACGCAAGGGAGCTACTTCTATGCTACACAAGCATGAAGGTAATTAGCTAGCTACACAAGCTATCTACTTACAAGAGCAACTACACAAGCTTAAGATATATATATATAAGTAATTGCAAGCTTGTGTAATGGGGATGCAAACCAACGGGAAGAACAAGGTTGACACGATGATTTTTCTCCCGAGGTTCACGTGTTTGCCAACACGCTAGTCCCCGTTGTGTCGACCGCTCACTTGGTGGTTCGGCGGCTAATTAGCATCACCCGCTAAGCCCGCACGTCGGGCGCCGCAAGAACCTACCCCTTGAGTGAGGGTAGCTCAATGACACGCTTTACTAGAGTTGCTCTTCGCGGCTCCCGCGGGGCGAGCACAATGCCCCTCACAAGCACTTCTCCGGAGCGCCGCACAAGCTTCTTGCGCGCTTCGACGGAGACCACCACCAAACCGTCTAGGAGGTGGCAACCTCCAAGAGTAACAAGCACCACCGGCTTGCAACACGACCACCTAGTGCCACTCGATGCAACCTCACGATGCAATCGCACTAGAATCGCTCACTCACACAATCGAATGATCACTATCAAGTATATGTGTGATGGAGGGCTCCCAAGCACTCACAAGCATGGACACTAAGTCCCTTGAGGTGCTCAGCACCAGCCATGGCCGAGGGCCACTTCTATTTATAGCCCCAAAGGCTAAACTAGCCGTTACCCCTTCACTGGGCAACGGTCGGGCCGACCGGACGCTCCGGTCGTGTTGACCGGACGCTGGACCTCAGCGTCCGGTCGTCCACAGACGGCCACGCGTCCCGATCCCAACGGTCACTTGACCTGACCGGACGCAGCGGTAAAACTGACCGGACGCTGAAGCCCCAGCGTCCGGTCGTTTCCAGTAAGCTCCCCGAGGCATATTTTCTCGACCGGACGCGTCCGGTCCACCTTGACCGGACGCAGACCAGCGTCCGGTACAATACCCTCGGTACAGAGCAGACCCGTCAGTTTGACCGGACGCAGCCTTTCAGCGTCCGGTCGCTGCATGACCCAGCGTCCGGTCAGTGGACCGACGCCAGCATCTTCGCGATCAACTCGTTCTCACTTCTAACTTCATCACCCTTGCTCCAATGTGCTAACCACAAGAACTTGCATCCGGCGCAATAGAAAGTAGGCATTCCATTTTCCTGAATGCGCCGAATCTCACCTCACAAGCTCAGCGGGAGGGAGAGAGGGACCCAAACCCATCTCACCCCTGCAAACACCACCTCCTTTGTAAATGTGCCAACACCACCAAGTGTACACCACCATGTGTATGTGTGTTAGCATTTTCACAATCATTTCCCAAAGGATGTTAGCCACTCAACTTGCCACGCCACTCGATCCTAGCGACAATGCAAAGTTAGATCACTCGAGTGGCACTAGATGACCGATATGCAAACAAGTTTGCCCCTCTTGATAGTACGGCCATCTATCCTAAACCCGGTCATAAACTTCTCTACACACCTATGACCGGTGAAATGAAATGCCCTAGGTTATACCTTTGCCTTGCGCATTCCATTCCATCTCCTTCAATGTCGATGCAACACATGCACCAACACTATCAACAATGATATGATCCACTTCATATCATCACATGATCATATTGGTTCATTGATCTTGACTCTACTTGCTCTTCACCGTTGCTATCGTCCATCGGCGCCAAGTCTTGCTCAAGCTTCACCGCCACGTGGTCCATCACTCCAAAGCCTTTGACTTGCCCTTCACGCTTGCAACCGGTCCATCAAGCCAAGTCTTGTCTTGATCTTCTCCACCTTGATCACATGACTCAATGTCATGTCTCATGTGCAATAAGCTCCTTCATCATCACATGTGTGAGCTTTGCAACATCTCCAAGCCATTTTCACCTCCATGGCATATGTTGCTCATACACATGTACCTGTGGACTAATCACCTGTGTATCTCACATAAACACAATTAGTCCACCTAGGTTGTCACTCAATTACCAAAACCAACAAGGACCTTTCAGGGAGAAAAATCATCGTGTCAACCTTATTCTTCCCGTTGGTTTGCATCCCCATTACACAAGCTTGCAATTACTTATATATATATATATCTTAAGCTTGTGTAGTTGCTCTTGTAATTAGATAGCTTGTGTAGCTAGCTAATTACCTTCTTGCTTGTGTAGCATAGAAGTAGCTCCCTTGCGTGGCTAATTTGGTTTTAGTAACCTTGTTAGTCACATTGCTTAGTTTGTGTAGCTAAGTATTTGCGCTCTCTAATTAGGCGTTAGTTGCCTTGTTATTGAGCATTGCTAGTGAGCTTAGTTAGCTTTGTGCTTTTTGCTTACTAGCATGTGTAGGAGCTCCCTTGTTACTTAAAGTACTAGTGGCATAGGTTTGTGTGATCTTGCTCCTAGAATTGTTTAGGAGAGCTCTAGCTAGCCCGGCACCTTAGTTGCTTTATTAGTATCTTTGCAAGGTGCTAGTGAACATATATAGAGGGGTGTAGTCTTGGCTAGACCGATTGTTTTAATTTCGCATTTATATCGGTTAGCCGACGCGATTAATTTTAGAAAAGACTATTCACCCCCCTCTAGTCCGCCATCTCGACCCTACACTGGGCCACAATTCACGCACTTGCCATTAACAGATTAGTGAGGTGCAACTATTGGTTGTTTTCGTTATTTCATATTTGTCGTATTCATTTAATTAATTATGTATGTCTCAATTTATGCATGTAATTGTGTCAATTACTTGTACATTTCTAAGTTCATGTTTCATTGTATATTGAATTTCTATTCCATTGACTTTTTTTGTAGGATGGCGCAATTCCACCTGCTCGACCCGACGTATGAGGCGACCCACCGAGGACGTCTCATAGCGGAGGGGCAGGTAATAATCTATACGTTTTGTTCAAATTTTTGTGAGCGTATATGTGTTCGTGAAGTAACGGAAGACTATGTGTTTATTCCATGCAGGACCTTCCGCTCCTTTATCCTAGAACTCACAATGGGTTCTTGGACATGCAGTACGACAACAGGTACACTCCTTTCCTGCAAAGAGCTGGCCTGAATGTCATCTCTTTTCAAGTTCATTATGGGTTGCCCAAGTTCAACTCAGCGGCCATAACTGCATTGGTTGACAGGTATTATCTTCAATCATTGCCTCCATTCATGGCCATTTGTTCATGTGCTTGCCTTTTTAACATGTAATATTTCTTTGTCTAAAATGTAGGTGGCGACCGGAGACTCACAGCTTCTACTTACCTTTCGGAGAGATGACAGTCACGCTCCAGGACTGTTAGAAGATGCTAGGCCTGAGGATTCACGGCAACACAGTGACTGGGTAGTGCTGGTCAGAAGGTTGGAGAGTATGAGTAGAGGCCTTCCTTGGGCATGAGGTTGGCGAGCAAGGGGCTCGCACATCTAGAGTTCTAATCTCCTGGCTCCGACAAGAGTTCGCACAGTGCCCCGAGGAGGCAGATGAGGAGATAGTTGGGTACTACTGCAGGGCGTGGATCCTACACCTGTTTGCCTACGTTCTCTTCCCCGACGCTAAGGGTGACACTGCGTCATGGATGTGGGTCCACTGCCTCAGTGACTGGGACCAGACGGGTCAGTACAGCTGGGGCTCTATAGTCTTAGGTTTTCTTTATCGGCAGCTTTGCAAGGCGTAATGTCGGACTTCGTCCACAGCATCACTTGGTGGATGCGTGTATCTTCTCTAGTTGTGGATGTGGGCTCATCTACCAGTTGGCCGTCCCGAGGTTCTAGCTCGTCGTGAGTGGTTCCCAGGTTAGCCTCCATGTCGACAGCCGATCTGGGCGTACCTTTGGGACCAGGTTAGGGTTCTGCACGCGAGGTTAGAGCGGGCGTACATTGAGTTCACGAATGACCTAGACACGTTCACGGCGTCTAGTGTAAGTAAATTTTATTTTCCATGCTGGTTTGAAATGGTTTAGTATAGCATCTAACATCTTGTTTGGACATGTTGCAGGTGTCGTGGGAGCCGTACAATGGAGAGGGGGCACTTCCTTTTCAGTTGAGCAACATGTGTGGGTGCGACGACGACTTCTATAGGATGAGGTGCCCTCTAATATGTTTCTATGTTGTCGAGTTCCACCTGCCAGATAGAGTTGCACGCCAATTTGGAGTGAGACAGCTTTGGCCAACGACTCCATTCTCGATTGGCATTGACTTACACAAGTAAGTGTTTTGCTATTTCAATTGTCTCGTGATGGTCCATTTCCATTAATATGGTGACATGTACATGAATTCAAGTAATGATGACATACGTGCAGGTTGGATCGTCAGAAGAACAGAAAGATTTTTGACAGGGAGAAGCACCACCAGTACTACATTGAGCAATGGGAGCTGTTGCGCGACAACGTGGACGAGAACAATGAGCCACACATGAACCATGAGTTTAGACGCTACCAAGCTTTGTACCAATGTGCGACACGTTACGGGCTTAGGATACAATGGACAGAAGATGACTACGCCGACATCGAGTCCTCCGATGATGAAGACACGGCGTACGACAAATCTACTCGTGCAGGAAGGCAGGTGGAGGCAAGACCAATCTTGGACAGAGTGGTAAGTCAATTGCCTTATTTTTCTACGTTAAGTTGCATACCAATACATTATGCGTTAGAGGTATCTATTTTAGTTAGTGCCACCTTAAAGCCGTAGCATCCTTATAATACGTTAGATTCTTGTACAAAAGAAAACAAAACATGTTGCTATCTGTTGAGAAGTATTATTATTAAGAACTTTGTTGCAAGGCAATACCCTCAAATGCTCCGTTGAAGCCATTGAGCTTTTCGTCCGAGTGTCAGGGACGACGACACGTGTAGCTTCCTAGACGTAAGATTCAAAATATTCTTTCGAACATATTATTAATACGTTAGATTCTTTCAGTTAACATAATTTTGCACAACAGAGGCTGTCACGTCGGCTACGCCGTGCGGCTACTCGTTGTGGTTGCAGGACACCCACGACGCAAGACATGTACGTTCCTTCCGCAGGCAGAGGAGGCTTAGGTTCCTCTAGCCAAGCACCTACAGGGGACGAGGACGACGACGGCGACATGGACCAGAGGAACGAGGAGCTTGGCCCCTCTCAGCTCTAGGACACTCCCTTGACTCAGCCTACACAGCCTTCAGGCACTAGACGACGTCGTCCACTTGACTCTTACACTCTAGGTACCAGCGTTCTTGGTCACAAAGGTAAGGGTAAGACTAGGAGACAGTGAGGGTTTGTGGTAAATGTTAGTATGTATTATTATGAATTTTGTAGTTACTTTCCTATAACTATTTGGGACTGTATGGACACTGTGGACTATTTAGACTATGCAGGACATGTTATGTTGATTGTGATGTTAGATGTGGTTGTATTGTGCTCTTTGGATGATTAAATGTTTAGATTATATAATGATGTCTCTATTTTTAACTGTGGATGCTCCTGAAACAAGAGAAACTCTTGTGAAATTTTCCCGTGAAACATTAATTATACTACACTGCTAAAAAGGCGCAAATGTAGTATACAGATTAAATGTAAATTTATTATAACATGTATAGTACAATCGTATCGTACAGATGCTTTGTAGATGAATCTAGGCTTTTTAGTAACAGTGAACGAATTTATGCTTTTCAGACAATGCAAATAGACTTTTTAGTTACAAGGACGAGGAGTACAATAACAACAGCGATTTATCACTTTACTAACATAGTACACCTATATCATCTAGGCTTTTCAGTAACAGCGAACGAATCTAGGCTTTTCAAACAATAAAAATAGACTTTTTAGTTACAAGGACGAGGAGTACGATGACAGCAGCGATTTATCACTTCACTTATATAGTACACCTATAGCATCTAGGTTTTTTAGTGATTTATCATGTCAATGACGAATAGACTTTTTAGGAAACGAATCTAAGCTTTTCAGTGTCTATTGAAATAGGCTCTTTAGTGAAACTAATTAGGCTTCTTGTGACTAGTTATAACACATTGAAACGGCAACTAAACCTGCCTCTGCCTATATATACGCAATGTTGGATGCATTGCTACTTACTTCCCAACTAGTATTTTCTTTCGTTGCAGTACCAATGTCTAGAGGATCGTCCAGAGGAAGAGAAAAGGGGAAGGGAACTACCATTGTGTGGGAGGGTTCTCTTAGTTCTAATTTCTTTGAGGAAGCTCTTTATGAGAGGTTCCCAGTTGAGAGCAAAAGTTATTTCACCAAAGAGGCACCACTGAGAGGATACGATGAACGGAAAGAAGAGTGGCCAAAATGCATGCATGATGAGAACTGCCTAGTGCAGATGTTCACCGAGGGAATAGATGGAGGTCGTCGTTTCTTCAAATGCCCGTGAGCATGGGTAATTAGTATTACTGTTTGTTTTTTCAATATGTTCCTCTTCTATACAACTTACATGACATATTTATTGTAGTCTTCCTTGGCCAAAGAAAACTATGGGTTCACTAGGTGGGTCGATCCTCGACCTATTTATCCACATGCAGGGTACATCTACTACCTGCAAGACCATATCTTCGATCTAGAAAGGGAAGTTAGCAGCGGTTACAAGGACGACGAATGGGATGACAACAACAATGGTGCTGATTCACAGGAGGCACTCTTCAATGATCCATATTGCACCTGCCCTAACAACAAGAACAAGGGGCCTCCGCCGTCACCCTAGCCACCACCACCACCAACAATGGGAGACTACTGTGGAGAAGGTGCAACATAATTTGCTATGTGGCCACACTACTAGGACGACCCTATCTTATTCGCATGGCACAACCATGTGTTTATTGTTTGGTTTAATTACCTAAGGCATGTTAGGTTCAGTCGAAAGAACTCTGTACCCTATTTCGGTACATGTTCTCACATGCCATTTCATGTGTTTTATGTGTTGAATTATATAATGCCCTACTTTGTTAGGTTGTGTTTGCAGTACGTGATCACATTTCACTACGTCCGCAACATTATACTGAATATTATGATCATAAATAATAAAAACAACTACATAATAAAAAGTCCAATACTATGCCACATTAAACAACACAATAATACTAGAAGTACGTACCGACAGTAGACAACATTGTTCATGAATAAACCATAGAACTAGCAAGTCATGGAGACTACTGAGTGCAACGAGACCACTTTCCCTTCCTCAGGGCATCGGGATTCTCCTCCATCGCTGCTTTCGCTCGGTGTGCACGCTCAACCTTCTTCTCCCTCTCCTCCCTGTACGCAGCAACACGCCTCCTTTCCTCCTCTTCCTTGTGCTCCTTTTTTACAGTCTTCTCTCCGCGTCTCTTCTCCATCATCTCCTTATCCTCTGCCTCCCACCGCAACAGTTTCTGCATCCATTTCTTATCTTCAGGCTCGATCTCAGTGTCGATCCACTGCTCAAAATCACATAGCGGTGGAGGGGTCTGCAAAAAATGCAATTGTTACAAAACAAAAAAAAATCATGCAAGATGTTATATGACACAAACATCAATTTCTCATCATCTTGTTAATGCGGCACTGACGAAGTGTAGGCTCAAACGCAAAATTGGAACACATCCAATACCTCTGCCTATATGTATCCTCTTCATCGGACTTGGCTACCTTGCAAGGATCGCTGCAAAAGCACATGGGCACTGGAACACCACTAGGCAGAGGCAATGGGTCGAAGGCATTTCCAATCATCCGGCCATAACTACAATTCAACCAATTTCGTTCTAAGAATCGAAAGTAATTAACATTAAACCCTAAACCTAGAATTTCCTATTTGATGCAAAACAATGAACCCATAACATAACAACATGCGCTGCGTTTACCTTGGTTTGCTAGCTTTTTCACGCCTTGGCATCCTACGGTTGTATAATACAAATATTAAAAACTGCATAAAACCCTAAGTAATGATGATTCTTAGGTTGAAAAATCCGACTAATATATACCGAATTGATGCGAAAAAAACTAGAAGGAGAGCGAGGATACTTTGCTCTCGAAGATCTACGGATCAAATCAAAGTTTCCAAGGTCCAATATGCCGATTCGTGAGGTAGGACGAAGTGGAGAGAGAAAAAACCCGAGAAGGAGGAGAAAGAAGAGAAACAAGGCTCGGGCAGGAAGGTTGGGGCCGGGTTAAAACACCACCTCGGCACCAGGATATACGGCGCTAAGCTCGGCGCTAGGATCTACGACGCCGAGCTGCCTGCCAAGCACTGCCACTTCTGCGTCGAGCCCAAGACCTCGGCGCCAGCAACGATGGCGCCGAGAAGTGTAAGCTCGGAGCCAGCAACGATGGCGCTGAGCTAAGGGTCCAGATTTTAAAATCATACCTCCAGGGACATATTTGTGATTTTTTTTAAAAAGAGCTAAAAAATAAAAAAAATCGGCCCCGCTCGTCTGTCTCGGGGCGCGTGTTGGCGGCAACGCGTTTTTACGGGCCGAACCCTAAGAGATGGGCTGTCCATGCCACTCAGTCGATGGCCCAATAATTAGCATCCTGTTTGCGAGATTTTTTAAAAAAATGAATATTTTTTAACCTAACGCCATTACAAGTTGTTGTATCAATTTACAATCCACCTGTCAAGTTGTTTTGTGCACGCATAATTTACTATATTCTTAATGTTATTAGGGCGCCGTTTGAAAAAGTTTGCGAAGAAAGTGTGAAGTCGTCCGTTCAATAGGAAAAATTTTCAAAACTCGTAATGTTGTTATGTTCATTTGCTCTCAATGTTCAAGACACCTTCCAAATAACCTCGGCAGTTTATGAAAACTTTTAAATTGTACAAAATTCTACCTTCAAGTTCTCCAAAAATATTCAGCCTACATAATGCATTCTACAACGATGATGAAAAAAAACACAAGTTTTGTTTCCCATAAAATCTTTCCTTTTTTACTTGTGGTTGTAATTCACCTATATTCAAATTTAAAATCAATGGATGAACTGATCATAGATCAGTTGGTTGGGTTTTTTGTGTTGGAACCTATCCATCCGGGTTTAAGTCCTCGACTTGGCACGGGTGCTCGTATTTTTCTAGATTTATTTCAGGATTTAACGGCGCTATGCTTTCAGTGGTAGGTGACGTCATCGTCGATAATGAGGCGCCAGTGGTGACTTCGTGAATCTCGAGATCTGCCGCTATGCTTTCAGTGGTAGGTGCCGTTCCCGTCGGCAGCGAGGCACCAGTGGTGACTTCGTGAATCTCGAGATCTGCCGATATGCTTTCAGTGGTAGACGACGTCACCGTCGACAGCGAGGCGCCAATGGTGACTTCGTGAATCTCGAGATCTGCCGCTATGCTTTCAGTGGTACGCAACGTTCCCGTCGACAGCGAGGTGCCAGTGATGACTTTGTGAATCTCGAGATCTGCCGGCTCAATCCTTCGAAGGTGCTCATAGAGGTAGAATTTACGTACGTGTGTTCATAGGAGTGAGTGTCTTCAGAGGTGCTCATAGGAATAGAGTTTGCGTACGTGTATTCATAGCTCGTAGGGGTAGAGTTTGCGTACGTATGTTTATAGGGGTAAGTGTGTGCACGTTGTGAGCGTCTACACTGTACTGGAACACTGTTTAGGATTTTAGAAAATTGTCTCAGGACGACTTTGTCGATAGAAGCATAATTTTCTAGTGTCAATAAAATATGATTAATTTTAATAAAAAATATTCCTTATTATAGCTTAATATTTTTTTTATGAAGGTAAACCCTGCTTTTAAAGAAAAAATCACAAGTCTTACAAAATGTTCACCTGAAAGCACGGGGGACACAAGCTAACGGGGGCTAAAAAAATGCCGCTCAATAGATCAATAACAGTAATAATGATTTTGCCATTTGTGCAAAGGACCACGTTTATTTTTGCCGACTTGCTTGCGATCCAGATACAGAACCTTTTCAAATACCAAAAAGTCTACCTAAGTTCTTTACCAACTCGACTACTTCGTTCATTAACCTATAAAATTAGATAATTAAACCCCTCGACTTCGTAAAACCGTTCAAATAACACCGATACTTAATAGTCAGCTGTTCGTTTGCTATGGCTTATCGTAAATAATCATAAATTTTTAATTAAAATAATATTTTTCTCTCACACAAACTAGCCAATAATAGTTTCTCACAAACCATCCCCGAGTAATTTTGCATAGCGGTTTTACCGTGCTGACACGCTCAGATAGACTTTACGCTGACGTGGACGACTGACAAGCGGCCTTGTAAGCGGGCAGGTCGGCTTGCCAGGCGATGACGACGTTTCCTTCTCCCGACGGCGTCTTCTTCCTCTTCTCCGGCGCTTCTTTCCCCACCCGTGGCCGGCGAGCTCGCGCTCCACATCTTCCCCTAGCGATATCTGGCGCGGGCTTGCTCGCGTGCTCGGGGCGGGCGGAGCAGGGGCGGCAGCACGAACGCGGCGGATGGTGCAGGGACGGCGGCCAGGGCGGCCGGGGGAGGGGCATGCAGGTGGAGTCGCTACTGGGCGCGACCGGGGCAAGGGTTTGCGGTCGGAGCCGCGCGGGGCCGGCCGGACAAGCTGCGCCGGGGCTGGGCGCGGCCGGCAGAGCTACGCAGGGGCAGGGGCGAGGGGCCTGTCGACGCCGGAGCAGGTAGGTGGGGAAGATGTGGAGCGCGAAGCGCCGTGGGGCGTGGTGCCGTGGCTCGCTCGGCGACGGCGCTGGGCGCTGGAGGCCTGCGGCCATGGCGGTACCGGCGCCAAGCGGCCGGGAGTTGCCTCTTCTCGGCAACGGCGGCGTGGCGAGGGCGCGCTGGCCGTGAGCTGGTGCACGGCGTAGGAGCGTGCTGCAGGCGGTCGCCGTCGTCATCGCGTGGGTCGCCGTCGTCATCGCGTGGGTTGCCGAAGTCTGCTCGCATCACAGCTTGGAGCAGAGCAGAGCTCGTCCTGCCGCCGCGCCCCCGCCACAGGCCTCCGCGCGGTCCACTCATTGCGCCGGTCGCTCGCACAGCTCTGGTTATTGTATGTAGCACAGCAGCCGGGGAGAAGCAGAAAGTGGCGCGACGCTCCACTGGATCGAGGAAACCGTGCGGCTGGCTGGATTGGACTCCATCGATTTCGTACCACCCGCGCCTGTCCCGTGCCAAGACCCTCATGGTGAGCTTCGTCCGCGCCGCGTCCAGCGGAGAAGGCCGCTGAGCTCCGTCCGCGCCACGCCGAGTCCAGGAGGCCAGGCGCACGGAGAAAGCCGCGGAGCTCCGTCCGCGGGAGGACACCGAAGCCGCCGCACAGGCCGCCGGCGCTGCAGGTCACACCCCCCGCACGAAGCCGCCGTAGGAGGTACTCTAATTGCTTGCTACTCCAGCAGGACGAAGGAGACCGATTGGGGACGAAACAGCCAGGCCCGGACCAAGGATAAGGACGTTTCATTTTTTAATTTATTATAAGCTGTGGGTCCTATGGAAGAATCCAAACCTAAATAGCCCAAACATGGGTAAAGACCTACACTTATAAGCGGGCCCACTTATCAGTCATCCACGTTAGTATTAAAGTCTACCTCATCACATCAGCGTGGCAAAACCACTTTGCAAAACCACCATATGAGTTATTTGAACGGTTTTGCAAAGGTGACGGAGTTAAATATCTGATTTTATAGGTTGGTGGTGAAGTAGTCAAGTTGCAATAGGTAAGGTTATGTAAACTTTTTCCTTTTCAAATAGTTGGATATATAAGAATTGTAAGTGCAAAATTTCTCTTAAGTGTGTCAAATGTGTTGGCACGTCAGGCATTACAATATGGGAGAGATCATTGGACCACCACAACCCACAAGATTTGTTCGAAATGAACACAAGGAACCACTGATCTCTATGCTTCATTGACGCAATTCTGCGAGTTCATTACTTTTTCCTTGTCAATTTACCTTCTGCTTGGACGAGGAAGTGTTAGTATTGATCTCCCACCAGTTAGGCCCAACGGCCTAACTGGGCCTTGTCCTCGCGCCCTGATCGGGGGCGCCCAACCCTACATGGTTGGTGGGCCCCGTCGCCTGTATAAAAGAAAGGTGGGGGGGCGGGGCTCGCGATCTGAGGTTCACCGCTGCCCGCCAACACCCCACCGACATCCTAAACCCTAGACCCGATCGAAAGTAGGGCGCCGCCAATGCCAGGAAGTGCCATCGACACCGGCAACGCCACCCGACGTTCACATCGCCGCCGAGGACGCCACAGCGCCGACTCACTCTCCACCGACCGTCGCTGCCGGCGCGCAGATGGCATCCAACAACGAAACCCCGGCCGGAGCTTCAACAACTACGGCATTTGACGGTTTGCTACTTATCACCTATCTCTCAATCTCTCTCTGTGAAATCCGATTGATCTATTACTGTGCTAAGAAAACCGATCCGATGAACATACCTAAGAACTCTAAATCTAACAGGAAGATCATCGCTCAAAGAACTCAATTTTACAGATCGTCACAAGCATCAACATTTCTTTACGCATCATGCATGCATCACAAAACTGGAGCATGTTGGGGCTAAACGGGGGAAGGAGAAGTAACTACTCGTCGCTTAGTTCGATTTCGATTTCTGAGCGGCGGGCGGCCCGCAGAAGGCTTCCCGGTTGACGGCGGCGCCGCCGCGCAGGAGGAAGTGCCCGAGCGACGGCGTGCTGGTCGCCGTGACCCGGTTCTCGTCGCACAGGAACTCCCGGCCGCACGCGCGCTCGACCTCCCGCTCGTAGTCGTGCACCATCACCTCCGTCTCCGTGCCCTTGGTCCACGCCATCACCGCCGCCGAGTAGACCGCCGACATCCTCCCCGGCGACCCCTCCGTGAACCTTCACACCATGACAAAATCATCAACTAATTAATGAATTGGCCTCTTTCCTTAATCAATCCAAGAAACCATGGACGACGCGGCATCCGAGTATCCGACATGCATGCAATGGTGCGTGTGCGTTGGCACGTACCCTCGAGGGCCGTCGACGAGGATGACGTCCCAGGCGACGTCGTAGAGCTGGTTGGGGAGGTCGTTGATGGCGAGTCGGCACTCGGAGAAGAGCAGGTTCTGGACGGGGCGGCACTCGGCGGCGCGCGCGGCGCGGGCGGCGTCGAGGAGGTCGGGGAGCTCGCGCACCGCTGTGGCGTAGGCCACGTCGTAGGCCTCCAGCCCCGGGTGCTTCCCCTCCAGGTGCGCCACGTAGTAGGGGTTCTCGTCCAGGAACACCGTGCGCCCGCCGTGGTTCAGCGCGCGCCACAGCGGCGTCTCCGCGCCCAGCCCGAACACCAGCAGGTTGCACGGCGCGCGCCGCCGGAGCACCGACGCGATCGCGCGCACGTCCGGCTCCGGCATGCTCGACGATGAGTTCCCCGCCGCCGCCGCGTAATGCACCAGCGCGTCGAACACGTACCGCGGCAGGCCAGCCTCCGCGGCGCCGGCGCCGCCGCTGACCGTGAAGGGCGCCGCCTGGTACGCCTCCCCCGCCGAGGCGCGCGCCGTGGAGAACACGGTCAGGAGGGACACGCAGGTGAACAAGGCCAGGAAGACCACAAGCCACAGGCACCGGGACCAGCCGAGGAACGGCATGGGCGACGCCGGCGACGTGGGCACCATCCCGTTCAGGGCCTTGTTCGACGGCGTGTGGACGACGAGCGGCTTCGGCCCGGCCATTGCCTTCATCATCTCCGCCTCTGGCTTTTGTGTGCTCGTGTGTGTGTCCGGACTCTGGAGTGAATGCTAACAAGGTTTAGTAGATGAAGGATGTTGTGCAGATGGAATGGCCACTCACACTGACATTTTCAGGTGAGAGATCAGAGTTGGCAAGGGAGGAAGGAATGGAGGTTGGGATGGGATGGGGGTTGAGAGGGACTGACAGCATGACAAGCTAGCTGAATTAAGCAAAGTTAAATAAGCTTATGTTGGATTAGTAGTTGGCATGTTTGGCAGGAAAGCAAACCAGGTTAAAAATTGCTCGAGGGTTTCAACCTGCAAGGCTTTGCTTCAGAGTGGCTCAAATTTGGGTAGGTTTTGATGGCGCTCTTTTGATTTTGACACCAAATCTTTCTCACAACATTAACTATAACATTTCCTTTCTAACCTGTTTTTAAAAAAAATGAAAATGAGAGCACAACAAAAAATCGTTTGGAAATTAGAATGCGATATTTTTTTTCTCAATTCTTGTGTTTCCTAAATGAAGATCCTTCAAAGTTGAAATTTGTAAGTACCAAATAGGCCCATAAAAATTGGAATGAGATGAATGTGAATATTCCCCGGACAACGTAGTCATGACACTTTTTTAGGCAGAGTGAGGACCCATGGTTTGTGGCATTGCACAGTACCAATCTGCCACTGCCTGATGAGTGATGATACAAGAGCATCATCAAAAAGCAACAGAAGATGACACCAGGTTTTGGAAGGGCAGCCGGCAGCTTTCTGAGCACCACCAGACGTATATGAAACAAAAGCAGCCAGCAGAGCATATCAGGTTTGGTGAGAAAAACTGCGCTGACAAATGAAGACTGGAATTCCTTGACTGATCGCAAGATGCTACCAGCAGCAAACACTTAGAATGTAAGCCACAGGCGTGGCAGGAGCTAAAGTTCTGCAGATAGGAGGTGGCTCTCAGCTTCTCTCTCCGTTGCCTTCAAGTGAAGCCTCGGCAAAACCGGGCATGAAACACGCATCGCCCGCCCCCATTCCTTGTGCAGTCCAAAAGGACCAGAACCATTTCACATTTACAGGAAGTAATTCGATGACGCAACATACTGACGCCAGTAACAATACCATAAAAGCATGGGTTGGTCATCCAAACAGAAGATTAGTTGATAAACAGACAGAGGGACGCGAAAACGAACCTTTTATGGTAGCAGGTAGTGATGGCAATGCTCTTCTTTGCAGATTTTCTAAAGAATATCACTGCTAAAGCCAGTATTCAACTCGAAAAATCAAAAGCGAATGGGCATACTACCAGTTCCTCCATACTTTCTATCCAGTTTCAGTATTTGTGCGGTCGAAGCTAACCGCAAGAACATTCTTTCGACATTCAACTGTTGGAATTTGATGACCATGCCAAACATATCAACACCTTCCATCTGCCGAAAGCACAAGTACAATACAACAGATAGAGACGGAAACTTTCGTTCATAAAGTTAGGCATCGGCAATGTATTTACTACGACTTAACAGATGCATCTCTGGCATCCCTGCAGTAAAGAAGCAGTAATAGGAACAGAACAAAGGTTTTACAAAATCTCACGGGTATCATGATCATCGGTTCATTGCCAGGTGTGACCATAGATAAACCACAGCAAGATGTAACCAGGATCATGCAGTCCCGCACCAGTAGGCTAAGTGCTCGTCCTTGCGAGACGTGCTAAAGAGCCCGCCACATTTCAAGCAAATGAAGCTGCTCCCATCAGCAAACGCATCCAGGATGATCTGCTTCCTTCCACTCTCAGCAAGAATGCAGGCCTCATCAGAATTCAGCATATCGACAGGGTCTGACCCAGGTCCTTGTGGAGGGTTAGTATTTGATGACTGAGCCTCTGCTATGGCACATTGGGCAAGCAAAGAGGCAAGCTCATCAACACTAGGAGTGGCCTGCAATCTCTGCGCATATAGTTCACGCGCTCGGTTCATTGTCTGCATGAGAGCTTGTTCACCACCTTGAGATCTTATGGCCAAGAGAACCTGCATAGTTTCATAAGTTGAGAATCAACATAACACATACAGATGAAATGGTCATGAAATTAGACAAATGAGTCTCAACACAACAAGATTCCAGAAGAACTCAAAATGGAAATTATGCATTGCAATAGACCAGAATGCTTGTCACATTTACCAATGTTTGATTCATTACCAGAACATATCCTACAATGTTATTATGAGGGACACATCACCGCAATCATAGGATCCCACAGGCAACAGCTAAGGCATAATCTTATATTGCGTAAATATTGGTCTGAAAAAATCAGTTCCACTAACATAAGCACATAGCTAGAGTGCAGGCAGGAAGCTCTAATGATAGAGTGTGCTGTTGCAGTTGAGAAGTAATTAGCCTACTACTCCGATCCACACAGAAGACGTGCATTTCGTTCGATCCATGTGAGGCATCAGGTAATATACAATACATGTCTAATCCAAACAAGATACGGAAATTCCAACACCATCGCACACTAATACATATAGAGTAAGATTTGTTTAGGCCTATATTGCACTGTACTCCTGTGCAAAATTAGTACAGTAGACTCAAATAATTTTATGAGGGTACCAAACACTAATTGTGGGCTGTGGCTTTCTTCTTCAACTTTTCCCAACCCTACCTTCTACTTTTACCCGAGCATCTCCAGCAGTAGGAGAAAACTCCAACCCCAAAAACTAGTTATTGGGGGATATACAAAACGTGTTTTGGGGTTTTGAAGGTCTTCCCTCGAGCAGAACGAGGAAATCCAATCCCCAATGAGAAAAATAGTGGATTGGGGGAGGAGAGGTCTCCCCTTTATTTGAGGGGTGGGACGGCGCTAAGGGTATGCTTGGGTATTCCTTGGAATACCCAAGATTTTGGTACAAAAAATAAATACATATGCTAGTATACATGTATATTCTATTTTTTAATTGGACCAAAAGTCCACAAACGTAGCAGCGAGCAGGCCAACCTGGCCATGGCCCAAGCAGCCAGAATTCCACGCGTCGGCATCCATTCACAAGTCACGACTCCCGTAATCCTGTTCGTCTCGATCACAAGTCACGATTCCCGTCCCAAGCAGTGGCGTGCTGCTGCGGGCAGCGGGCTGCCGGCGGCCGGCGGCACATCTTGATCTGCTTTTGCTGCGGCGGCGGGCGGCCGGTGACCGGTGAGGCGGTAGCGCATCGTCGTCGCAATTGCAGCAGGCAGCTAGGTAAAGATTTCATTTTTCTCCTCTAACTGATTTGTTCTTGCTACTGCTGTGATGCGTGCTACTTTGTTCAGTAATTTTCTAACATTCAGTTCTTTGTAAATTGTAATCTAGATGAAGAAGAAGGGTACTAGCAGCATATTTGCATTATGGGAGAAAGCTGCAAAGGAAAAAAAAAAACTCCACATCTACACCAAATCCTCCTCCTGTTGAGATTGAGAACAATCTGCAGGTAGCACTTGCTAAGGAGAGTGGGGATTGCACATGGTTTTTTGGACAGCTTGCTATCTTGTTAAATGTTCTTGGCAATTCTTGTAAAAATATGAGAATGCTTCGAATGGCTCAGGTTGAGGAACTAATTGATGCATTAGAGTTGGAGGAACAATATTATGTTGTTTACAAGCTTCTTAAGTTGGTGCTAATTCTTCCCGTAGCCACTGCTAGTGTTGAAAGAGTGTTTTCCACGATGAATTATGTGAAGAACAAGCAAAGGAACAAAATGGGTGATGAATATTTGAACAATTGCTTGGTTACATTTATTGAGAGGGAATTCTTCAGTCAAGTAAAAGATGAGGATATCATCAATCTCTTCCAACAAGGGGGTCGTAGAGTTATATTGTAGTAGCCGTTACTGTTTTGTAATATTTCTTAATTATTTATGTTTCGAACTTGTACTTTGGTTACTATTATGGATTTTTTGTTAAATGTTATGGCCATTATAATTTATCGTCCATTATATTACATATTTGCTTCAAAATTTTGTACATTTGGCATACCCAGCCACGAATTCCTGGCTCCGCCACTAGGTGGGAGGCTATGATTTGAGGGACTGAGAATTTTTTTTTTCTCATTGGGGTTGGGTTTGGGAAACTGCTGGAGCTACAAGATCTCCAAAATAACGGTTTTTTCTCATTGGGGGTCAGGAAAGGGGGACTGCTGGAGATGCTCACCTATAAAAAGGCTTGATGGTCATTTTTAACAGGCCTAATCCAAAATGGTTCATATTAAATAGAAGAACAAACATTATCAACTGCACCCTGTACATATGGGATAGGACACCACCAGTTTTACACAAATATAAGATCACGCAGCACGTTAAGGTGTGCCCAAGCTGCCATTGAGTCTAGATCACATTCCGCTGTGTTAAGCATTTTATCCAAATCAATATGGTCTCTGATGAACTCTTAATGTTCAATCAACAGGAACATAAATTTGCTAACTAGTAAAGTTCACCACATAGAGTTGGTGAGTTGAGTGGCTCCATGAGCCAGCCGGCCCAGCCCTCAAGCCGGTGACCCGGGTTCGATCCCCGGCATTGGCACAGGGAGGCCCCTCCGTTGGCCTTCCTTGTGAAAGAAAAAAAAAATGAGGGAAATAAGACCTCTTAAAGCTCGATTTGACTTGGCTGCTTGAGCTTAAGTAGCAGGCCCTTACATGGACCACCATCAATGGTGTTCAGATAATGCATTGCAGCCTTGAACTCTCCATCACAAACAAAATTTTAGTCTACAAACTTCTACAAATAAAACGCAGACCATACCCAAAGAGTTACGAGAACATTTAAAATCCCACAGTAAGCTAGAAAGAAAAGTTAATGAATTTCCATGTTATAGAGGGGAAGGAAAAGTGTATTTTCACAATATGCCACCACCCAAAAAAGTTTCAGGATATGCTACTCCATGCCTCATTGCCATGCCGAACAGGGCCAATTCAGTGAGATATGGAAGTGACAATGCCTTATTCTAAGTTTTAGAGGAGTGTCATATATTCTCATAAGACCGAAAAGTAAATATAAAGTACACATAGAAAAAGATAGAATTACAATGGACCTTAAAAAAGTTAACCTTATGCCAGTGCGAGAAGTCAGGCAACCAAACATCGCCAGTATTTAATTAAAACCATATGGGCAACAGGATTACTGATGGTAGTCATTGAATTTTCCGGACCGTTCATGTTCAGAATTGGAAAAAAAAAAACAGATAAAACTCTAACGGAAAGGGCTTGGACTGTATTGGAAACCCGCCATACGTCCCAAATCAGCAATGCATGCAATGCCAACAGAGCTAGGTGTAACAGTACGGTCTAATTAGCCAGAACACATGAATCAACAGTACAGCGAGGGGATATGATAGATGAGTTGACAATGATCAGCACAACAGTTTTTCACTACTCGGAAACTATATGTGCCTATCAGCAATATCTTTGGTGCTTACTCGCTGTGCCACTGGAAATTCGATGGTGAACACACATTGAAATGGTGGACATGATGCGCTTAAAAGACCACAAGCAAACAGCATAGTGCAAGTGAGGATTATGGAAACACTCATTTCCATAAGAATAAGTTACACAAGAGCTCCAGGCAAAGGAGAAAAGCAGTAGTTAAGATGTGTGTGCATAAAGCCACGATTTCCTTTCTTCCCTTCTTGAGGAGAACCTCGAGAATACTCCTTTCGCTTGCCCAAGAAACAGGTAGACAAGAGATTCGAAAGGGATAGCTGCAAAAGTAGCAAGGCACCTAAGCACCTACCCGTAGCATCATCCTCTAGAACGAATCGTACCTAACCAATCCCAAACCCTAAGACCTAGAACGGATCACACCTAAACCTCCCTTCGGCCTCTCCGCGCCAAACCTCAAAGCCGGATGGGATAACGCCATCGGAAGCACGGCCCAGAATGAGATCGAACCAGGGGAAATTTACCGCAAATCCGCGATCGTCTAACCACGCGATTGATCAGCTTCCAATACGTACGATACGTGACGGGAAAAAAAACCCCACGGATTTCCCATTTCATCGCCGGACGCCGGGCGACGGTGGAGACGAACGCGAGACGACAGCACGTGAAATGGAGACCGAACGGAGAAGGGGAAAGAGGAGGAGGGTTCTCACCGCCTGCAGAGCGAGGGACGGCTTGCCCTCCTCGAGCAGCCCGCGGGCGCGGGACAGCATGCTCCACCCCTCCCCAACCGCTGCCGGCGCCGGAGGCTGGGGCGCGGGGTCCATCTCCATCTCGACGTCGGGCGGGTCCATCGGCAGCGCCATCGATCTCGCTCGCCGCCTCTCTCCTGTGCTTCGCCGCCGCGGGGAACAGTTCGCTGCTGGTGTGGCGGGCGACGGCTGCGGAGCTGCGGCTGCGGTGCCGGTGCCAGTGCCACGCCTCCAGATGCTTCCAGGTGTGCGTGGCGGCTTTTATGGTTTGTCGAGTCTTTGGTCTAGTTCCACATTCCAGGCTCTAGAGAAACAAAGGAAGCTGCCGACCGTTTTCCTGGGATAAAACGTACAGTACTTTGATGACATTGAGATATTTCGCGCTTGCACGACAGAAAAAAAATCAGATTAGCTATATACACACCCGAACAGGATTAATCTCTTTTCTAAAAGGTTTTATTGTCCTTCGTAGAACTTTCGAGGCGAGAGACTAAGAATTTAGTGTTTAAGGCCATGTTCATTTGGTTGGTCTTTGGTCTTTGATCTTGGGTTTTTTAGAAAAAATAGTATTAATTAGATTTGGTTTGGGGTTTGTTAAAACCAACAATGAATAGAGACCGTAAGATGCGAACGAGGTGCGTAACTATCTGTAGACTTGAATGAAGCTTCGAGACAGCCACGAACGAGCAACACATGGCGGGGGTAAAATAAGGCAGCAAAGTAGCAGGAATTTTACCCGCCACCTTTATTGATGGACATCCAGTTGGGTGGTGAAAGGGTAATGACGACTACGACCGGTGGCAAATATGGGTGCGCTTGGATCCTTCGCCCGGTGCAGTGGCACCTTGCCGAGCGAGGATAACGAGTAAGGATGTGTGTTTGCTTCCCTCGCTCAAGCTCCTCAAGGACCGCACTACTGAGGTTTGCCTTGCACACGTGGGAGAGCTTGACAGCTCGCCTGAGCGGGTAAGGTCGTCGTTTCCTACGCGAACGCAGTGAGGCAAGGCGAGGCAATGTGTCGCTAGAACCAAGCACGCTCTATATATGGTGACCGGTTAGGACAGTTCGGTACTTCTCTCTTTGACCTTTTCTTTCGCATCCTCTTCGTATTCCTTTTTTTCTCTTCGCCATTTTTTATCCATACATAGAAATTGTTTTGTGTGTGCTTGTGTGTGGAGAGGGAGGCTAGCTTTGGAGGAGGCTCATTGTTTCATGCGGGGGAGGAGGGCTTGAATCCCCGCCTCCACCGCCCATACAAAACGCTCTCACACTATATTCACAACTGGCTACCACGATTGATGTCTTGACCACCACCATCGAAAAAAGATCAGATTAGCTATATATTACACCCGGACATTGGTCTTTTTTCTAAAAAAATGTTTTATAGTCATCCATAGAACTTTCAAGGCTATGTGAGGGACTTAGGGTTTAAGATGTAAATAAAAGGAGGTGGGGTAACTATCTCTGGTAAACCTGAGCGGAGCTTCGGAACAACAGAGTAACACACGACAGTGGTAATTGAAACAACTAGGTGGCGGGGATGTTGACTACCGCAGACGAGTAACACATGGCGGTGGTAAATGAGACATCAAGGTGGCGGGAACATTGCCCGCCACAAACGATTAACACGTGGCATTGGTAAATGAGACAACAAGGTGACAAGGACGTTTCCCGCCACAGGCAATGATGGGAGATCCGGTTAGACGGTGGAAAGGTGGCGACAACTACCGGTTGCAAATATAGGATGGCCGGTTAAGACATTCGGTACTTCTCTTTGATCTTTTATTTCCCCCTCTTCATATTCCTCTTTTTTTCTCTTCGCCCTTTTTTATCCATGCATAGAAGTTGTTTTATGCATGCTTGTGTGTGAGAGGGAGGCTGGCTTTGAAGGAGGCTCATTGTTTCACACAGGGGAAGGAGGGCTTGAATCCCCCCTCCACCACCCATCCAAAAAAGCTCTCGTGCTAGATTCGCAACTGGCCATCACGATTGATTTCTTGACCACCACCCAATTTGACTGGGAGGGGTGACTGTCGGTGTTTCGAGAAAGCACCGGCTAGTAAATTTGTATATTGCGCGTCTGACCGGATGGTGTGCTAAGAGGACACAAGGATTATATTGGTTCGGGCCGAATGTCACTACGTCCAGTTTCGAGTTGCTCGTGTTACTAGCACTGAGTTTGTAGTAGGGGGTTACAAACTGGCGAGAGAGGGAGATAGCTCCCAAGTCTCTAGTGTGATGCGGTATGCTTGTCTGATGAATCGGTGTATGATGAATCAACGTCCTCCTAGTGGGACACCCTGCTTTCCCTTTTATAGGCCAAGGGAAAGCAAGGGTTATAGCCGAAGGGAATAGGAGAAAAGAAAGAGAAATAAGGCTCCTGAAGGTGCATCGTCCTACTCTTCGCGTGGGTCCCGCTGATCCTATAGATCGTGGTGGCAGCGGCGTCGTACCGGGGTCATGTTGGCCACTGCAGCTTACGTGCGGGCATCGTGCGCCATTCTTGTCTTCTGTCCCATCCGAGCGGACGGAATGGTCAGAGGGTCCCCTAACAGAAAGCCATGTGGGGGGTTAGCGGTACAGTGCCAGTCAACTGATGCCGGTTGACTGACGTTGGACGGTGGTCAGGTAGGGAGTTGGAAGCACAGTGACCGCGCGTCCGTCACTATGGGCGATTGTGAATTCCCCGGAATGACATGTCATGGGGACGGGTCGTGCCGAGATGTGACTGCACCCTGCATGATGCCAGAAGTTTGACCTTGAGTGGTTGAAGCGGTTCGAGCCCTACCCTAGGACCACAACTTTGGTCCGATAGCAGATCCGATCCCCAAGGATCGAGCGAGGCAGAAATCTCTCCCTAGGAGTCGGGCGAGATGGAATCCAACCCACAGGGGTCGAACGTGGTGGGGCCCTCCCTGTGGGACCGGACAAGGCGTGTCCTGGCCCCTAGGGGTCGGACGGTGTGGAAATCTCGTCCTCGGCGTCAGACAAGGCAGGGCCCAGCCCCTGGGGGTCGGACGAGGCGGAAACCTCGTCCTCGACGTCGGACGAGGCATGGCTCGGCCCCTGGGGGTCGGACGAGGCGAAAACTTTGCCCTTAGAGTTGGATGAGGCCATAGTTGTGTATTTAACCATCGGATGAGGCGATGTGATGCTCTTTAATCCTTTGGCTTGGATACCTGGGTATAGATATTCGATAGTAGCCCCTGAGCCTTTGGAGGAGTGAGACACTCCTGCAAAGGCTTTTTTCACGATTTGTTGCTCCCGTGGCCGTTATGCCATGGAGGCGGGTCATTTATTGGAACTTCGGCGTTTTTCCCCTCGGTTTGTTAATCCGCGTAGGGTAACCGAGTAGGATTTAGATACCAAGCCTCCATGTGGGAGATTGGCAAAAGTGGACATGGGTGCCCAGCCCCCGGGGAGGACACGCGTCGGTAATTCGTTTTCCACCGGGTGCGCGCGAGCGCACCTGGTGGGTGTAGCCCCGAGCCTTTGGAGGAGTGAGACACTCCTGCAAAGGCTTTTTGCTGTCTGTTGCTTGAGGGCATACGGGAGTACTATTTGTTATTGTCGTTTTGCAGGATGGTAGGTTGGTATGACACTCGTCGTTTGTCTACGACCGCGTGTTCGGTCTCCCTGCGATGTCGAGCCCCCGCACGTAGCAGGGGCCTGGTCGGGGGGTCGGTTCATCTTGCGATCGTCATCCCTCATGCGTTCATTCGCTAGAACGAAGGGGCTGAGCTGGGCCATGCTTTCCTCGCTAGACGGAGCACGGTGCTTAGTGAGTTGTTAACGGGCTTGTTCGAGTGGAGCCCCGGCATCCCCTTCGTGGGGGCCTGATTCAAGGTCAGCTGGTGACTGACTCCAGATTCCTGGTGGCTGGTTCATATAGTTCCTAGATCCGTTTGACCAGTCCAAGGGCTCAATGCCTTTCTTTTGGGGAAAAACCATGGACCTTGCATCATCCAAGACTCGAATCGAGGGTTGGGACACCCGTGGCGCTTTGCGTGCTTTGGGTACTGGCCACTAGCGGGCCCGTCCTTAACCTTCCCTCACTCTAAGGTGCCCTAGAGTGGCCGTGAACCCACTAGTGGGCTAGCCTTTGAACTCCTAGGCGTTAACAGGCCGCAGGAGCGTTTTCAGCTCCATATCCCTCTTACCTACGGCGGAACATGGCCTTTGAAGTCGAACTGTCGCTCGATGGATCCTTTGTGGGGAAGATTGGGATAGGTGTGCGCTCATCTCTTGAGGCAGCGAGGCGACTGATGCTGCGAGAAATAATGAGGGCTCAAGCCTCGAAGGAAATGGATCTGGTAGGGCGTGTGGCACGTTAATTTAGGCGGACGGTTCGCCCCTTGCCTGTTCCGCTCTTACCTTATAAACAAAGCGGTTTCTCCCCAACCTCCATACGCGTAGCCACATCCTTTGCCCTTCCAATCTTTCTGCCTTTCACTCCCGAGTCCTAGCCTTTGTTTCCCTGTTTCCACTCCGCCGCCGACGAAGTTCTCGCTCTCCAGCCTTACACCGCCGCTGGATCTTCTACATTGCCATCCTCATTCTTTGATGGAGCCGTGGCCTCGCTCCAACATTCTCCGCATGCGCATGGAGGGTCTAGTCAAGAAGGGCCTTCTCTGCGCAAGGATCGTAGCGAATGAGTGGATCGTACCTGGTGGTGAGCATGTGCCGTCACCATCCGACGGCTACGTTGTCTCCTTCATCCCCTTCCATGAGTGGGGGTTCGTGACTCCTCCCCACCGATTCCTCCGAGGGCTGCTGCATTACTATGGGCTGGAGCTACAGCATCTGAATCCCAATGGGATTGAGCACATCTCGGCCTTCGTCGCGCTGTGCGAGGGGTATCTGGGGATCTAGCCCCACTTCAAGCTATGGAAGTACTTCTTCATTGTCGAGCTATAGAAGAAGAAGGATAAGAAGAAGCCGGACCTGGCAGTGCCGATGGGGTACGCGAGCATCCGTCTACGGGGTAGCCGAGCATTGGAGTATATGTCCATCTCCTTGTCGAAGTCCAACAAGGGGTGGCATAAGCTCTGGTTCTACCTAAAGAACGATGATGTCGCCCCCCTATCGATCTTCACCGGTCGCCTGATCAAGGATGTGCCGGGGGCATGGAGATATGGGCCCATTGAGAAGGAGCATAAGAGGCTCGATGGCCTGCTCAAGGCCATCGTGACTCTGAAGCGTCGTGGCCTTCGTAGGACCGGCGTCATCAGAGCATACCACGTCAGGAGGCTGGTGCCGCTGATGGCGCGCGCCCTTCTGATGTATAAGATGACACCGGATTCTGCGCCCAAGGGGACGGTGATGGTCGCTGGCGAGGCTCTCAGTGTCGGCGAAATGGCACAACGCCTCTAGGAGGCGATGGAGTTCTCGACGGATCCATTGGTGGATCTCGCCCCGATGTACCTGGTCTCGGGGCATCCCGCGATGTGGCCGGATGCGGGTTTCGTTGAACTGGTAAGCCTTCTTTGAGTTTCTTTTCTTGGTCGAACCTCCTCTGTTCTCAAATTCTAACGGCCCGGATTTGTAGCTCGGCCTCATCGCCTATGATCCTGACCCACCACTGCTAGAGGACGTGGCGTGGAGGGTGGCGAACCGCACCGCGGCTGAGGCGATGAAGGCGAGGAAGGATCATAAGAAGGCGAAGAAGGAGCGAGCGAAGCTCCAGCATTGAAGGCGTTAGCAAGGCTCAGAGGAGAGCGGCAACGACGAGGAGGAGGAAGAGGAGGAGGAGGACCCCAACATTCCGTGGGGCATGCTAACGCTCGAGGATGAGCAGGCCAATGTAGGGCGGGTCAACTTGACCCTGATTCCACAGCATGCCCCGGCGCGAACCGAGGAGGACACGCGTCCAAGATCAGCGGGGAAGGACGTGCCCCTGAGGTTGGCGGAGCAAGTCCGCCCCACTCTGACCGACCACAATGTGCCTCCAAGATCGGCGAGGGAGGACACGCCTCTGAGGTTGGCGGAGCAAGTCCGCCCTGCTCTGACCGACCCTACCGAGGGATCGAAGCGGCCAATCGTCGACGCGATGGAGTCGAGTCGAGCGAACAGCCCTCAAAACGACCTCGGGTAATGGCATCGAGGTGAGTTAACGATTTCTTCATCCTTTCATTGTGTTCTCAGATTTTGTTGTGTGACGTTGGTGCTTTTCGCAGACCAGCCTCCGTAGACCCCTGATGTTGGCGCCACAGAAGATCCTGGCGCATCGGCTAACCCCCTAGGAGCCGAAAGCAGCGTGGTGTCGAGGGCGCGCCGTGATGGCACCGAGGCGGACACGGCGTGACCTGAGGAAGCGAGGGAGGTGGAGGCACCGATTGTGCTAGGGGAGGCGCTCGTGGAATCGACGCCCGCATCGGTCGATGTGCTCGAGGTGGGGCAGATGGGAGGAGGCACGATCGAGGCATCCCACGTGGAAGCAGCGATGGCTTGGACTTCAGAGCTCGAGCTGCCAGCCTCCTCAGTCATTGGAGGGTCCACTCCTGAAGGAGCATCGGTGACGGACGGGGTGTCGTCGGCCTCCGTTGTGCCGACGCCGACGGTTGCCATGGCCAACCCCTCGGTTGGGGCTGGGTCCTCCTAGTCCCTTGTTTGGCTGGGTGATGATCCACTTGTGTGGGGAGGAGGCCGGCTCAGATGGGCCAGGCGACTGACCCGAGCGACTCAGTGTTCACCCTCGATGACCCGGTGGAGGAGAAGGACTGGATGAGCGTGCGCTCAGGACTTAAGTCCATCGTCCGCTCCCTAACCGACATGTTGGGGGTGCTGAAGGATGACATCGCCCCGGCCAGCCAGGTTTGCTGTGTCTTCACATTTTCTATTTTTGAGCCCTGTTTATATGATTCTAACCTGATTTTTTCGTAGTCCCTTGCGATGCGTAGCTAGGAGAAGTCCCTATTCATCCGCCGCCAGAGGGAGGTCTGGGGGCTTGCTATCAAAGTGCCACGGCTATGGGAAGAAGTGATGAGCCTCCAGACCAAGGAACGGGAAGCCTGTCAACACGCCGACGAAGCCGAGGACAAGCTCAAGGCTACGGTCGCCAAGGCCGAGGAAGATGCCGCTGAGGTTGGACGACTCCGCCCGGCCCTCAACCATGCTCGGCGCATGCTCCAAAACGAGCAGAAGTCGAAGGAAGAAGCCAAGGGCCTGACCGCCACCTTGGCTAGGGACGTTGGTGCGCTCCAGGGGGAGAAGACGGTCCTCAAGGAGCAAGTGAAAGGTGAGGCTCTGGTTACCTTTTCGGTTAACATTCAAAGTCGATTTTCTAACACTCTTTGGTGTTCGGCTTGGAAGCCCTTGAGAGGCAACTTTCCGGTCTGCGAGGTCAACTCCAGTCGAGAGACAGCGATAACGACGCCTTGCATGCTACCGTCGGGTTGGTCTTGATGACCTCGGGGTCACCAGGCCATGGAGACGAGCTCTCTCATGATCCAAGTTACTCAAATCCTAGATCGGGCATGCGCTTTTCGCAAGGTGGCCACTGCACACAGGCGTCCATCATCGCGTTTGCCATCGCCCGCTCCCATTTGCGATCGACATCGACCTACCGGGTGATCGGTGAGGGCTTTGCGCTTTAGCTACACTAATGCCGAGCTAGATGAAATTGAGAAGGAAGTGGAGCCCCGACGTGGGACTTAGTGAGAGAAGTTTGAAGAAGAGATCCTGCTTAAGAATGTCAATTAGATAGCCAAGTCACGTGTCGAACTTTACATAAAGACTTTTATTGTGGCGGAAAACATTGTTTGCCCCCCTCTCTCTCTATATATATATATATAAAGTTTGTTGCGATCCACCCTTGATTTATGTTAAGGCATTAGGAACTTAAATTGTGAGTGACTAAGTAATGATCATCTTTGGTGAGCAAGTGATGCCGTGTGCGTCGGGCGTGAGGCTTTTTTGCATTCCGACCGCTTTTACTCATTGTTAGTTTTTGGCAACTCTTATTTCTAGGTCTCGTCATAACAAAGAAGGGTCGGATGGGAAAATGTTTCGACCAAGGTTCTAGGTGCGACGTGATGTCCATAGACCCCTCCGTGGATGTCTTCCAGCGAGTCCTTCCCACCTTTCGGTGGGGATGCAATGTGCGCAGATTCCAGTGAGGCTGCGCTTGTAGAGCTCCCCTTCGATGATGACGAAGGACTTGGCGCGACACGTGAGCCATCGGGCCACAGTCTTGTCAGCAGGGAGCACCTCGTGGAGGAGGCAATCAAGATAAGGCGTTCTCCAGTTGGTCTAAGGGTTGAGCTCTGCCACTGGGTCTTCGATGAGTTCTATGACCTTTGGGTCGAATGGGGCTCGTTGCCAATCTGTTCTGGTTCCTCGTATCGGACCGAGGGCTTGTACAGGTTGCTAGCGAAGATGCTGGTGGGGACCGACTCTTGGCTCGATGCCATCTTTGCTAACGTGTCGGCTGCTTCATTGAGCCGCCTTGGGATATGGTTGAGTTTGAGGCTGTCGAACTTGTTCTCCAACTGTCGGACTTCATGACAATACGCAGCCATTTTGGCATTGTGGCAGCTTGACTCCTTCATGACTTGGTCGATAACCAGTTGCGAGTCGACTTGGATGTTGAGCCATCGGATGCCCAACTCAACGACAATGCACAAGCCATTGACGAGTGCCTCGTACTCAGCCACATTATTTGAAACTAGGAAGTGGATGCGAATTACATACCTCATGCGCACCTTAGAGGGGAAATGAAAACCAACCGATGCCGACGCCCTTCTTCATCGGTGATCCATCGAATTACATTGTCCAGTAGTCCTAATTGACGACGGTCGGTGGCATCTGGTCTCGGTCCATTCGACCACAAAAGTCACCCAGATACCTAAGACTTGATGGTCGTTCGTGGGCGTATGTGATGCCCCGATCCATCACTCGGCGCCCATTTGCAATTTTCCCCATGGCCTCCCAGTTCTGGATAACCTCGCCAAGGGGGAAGGATGACACAACGGTCACCTGGTGCGAGTCGAACTAGTGGCGTAGCTTCCTCCTGGTGATCAGGATGGCATAAAGGAGCTTCTGGATCTAGGGGTAGCGTGTCTTAGAGTCGGACAAGACTTCGCTAACGAAGTACACGGGGCGTTGTACCTTGAACACGTGTCCCTCTTCTCCCCGTTCTACAACCAAGGCTACACTGACCACCTGAGTCATAGCTGTGACGTAGAGTAAGAGCGGCTCTCCCTCAGTCGATGAGACCAGAATCAGGGCCCTCGTCAGGAGCACTTTGAGTTTGTCAAGCGCCTCCTGAGCCTTAGGCATCCACATGAATCGATCGATTTTCTTTAGGAGCCGGTAAAGGGGGAGCCCCCGCTCGCCGAGGCATGAAATGAAGCGACTAAGCGCTGTGAGGCACCCGATAATCTTCTAAACTCCCTTTAGGTTCGGAATTAGGCCCATCTTCATGATGGCTGAGATTTTTATCGGGTTGGCTTCGATGCCATGCTTGGAGACAATGAATCTGAGCAACATGCCCCTTGGGACCCCAAAGACGCATTTCTCGGGCTTGAGCTTGATGCCATTCTCCCAGAGCTTCCTAAAGGTCTGCTCTAGGTCAGGCATGAGCTGGTCAGTATGCTTGGACTTGACTATGATGTCGTCCACGTAGGCCTCCATGGTCCACCCGATGAGGTCTCCAAAGCATTTGGTCATGCAGCGCTGGTACGTAGCCCTAGCGTTCTTGAGTCCGAACGGTATCGTAACGTAGCAGAACGACCCGAACAGGATGATGAAAGAGGTCACAAGTTGGTTGGACTCTTTCATCACAATCTGATGATACCCGGAGTATGCATCAAGGAAGCATAGGGTTTCGCACTCCGAGGTCGAGTCAACTACCTGATCTATGCAAGGCAAAGGAAATGAATCCTTCAGGCATGCCTTATTGAGGCTCATGTAGTTGACACATCCTCCATTTCCCACTTTTCCTTTTTACAAGAACCAGATTGGATAACCACTGTGGGTGGTATACTTCCTTGATAAAATCGGTCGCCAAGAGCTTAGCGATTTCTTCACCGATGAGCCTCCACTTTTCCTTATTGAAGCGGTGAAGACGTTGTTTGACCAGCCTAGAGCCCAATCTGATCATCAAGGCATGCTCGGTGACTTCCCTTGGAATTCTCAGCATATCTGAGGGTTTCCATGCGAAGATATCTCGATTGGCGTAGAGGAAGTCGACGAGCGCCCCCTTTCTACTTGGGGGAGAGGGCGGTGCCAATGCGCACCGTCTTGTTGGCAGAGTTGTCGGGGTCGACGAGGACCTCCTTGACGTTCTCCACAGGCTCAAAGGATCCGGCCACCCGCTTCGTGTCGGGCACTCCTTCAGCGATGTCCTTCCCGATGGCTGTGACTTCCTCAGAAGCCAGGGTTGCCGAAGCAAGCTCGCAGCTCTCGACCTCGCACTCATAGGCCCTCTAGAAGGAAGTGCTGACGGTGATGACCCCGCGTGGGCTCAACATCTTGATCTTGAGGTAGGTGTAGTTGGGGACGGCTAAGAACTTCGTGTAACATGGTCGCCCCAAAATGTCATGGTAGAATAGGGGGAACCCGACCACCTCGAAGGTGAGGGTTTCTGTCCTATAGTTGGACGGATTCCTGAAGGTGAAGAGTAGGTCAATCCACCCGATCAGTATGGCCTGCTTTCCCAGCATGATGCCATGAAAGGCGCCCTGGTCGGTCGAATGCGTGATCGGTCAACGCCCATGGCATCAAGAGTCTCAGCGTACATGATGTTGAGGCCATTGCCCCCATCCATTAGTACCTTGGTGAGCCTCTTTGTGCCTATGATTGGGTCGACCACGAGTGGGTACCTGCCTAGGTGTGTGATGCTATCCGGGTGATTAGATCGGTCGAAGGTTATGGGAGACCCTAACCATTTGTGGAAAACGGGCATGGCGGGCTCAACTTCATAGACCTCTCAGTGTGCGAGCTTCTGTTAGCGCTTGGAGCCATATGCCTCTGCCCCACCGAAGATCATGAGGCAGCCATCCGACAATGGAAAGCCACTGTCCTCTCCGGTGTCGTCGGCTTCCGCCTCGAGCTTCTTCTTCTGCTCCCACTTCTTGGAGCCACCGGTGAAGAAGCGCTTCATGAAGGAGCAGTCCTTGTACATGTGCTTGATGGGGAAGGCATGGTTCAGGCACGGCCCCTCGAGTAGCTTGTCGAAGTGATAAGGGGTGCCCTCGGTCGTCGCTTGACTAGCTTTTCGCTCGGTGGCGGCCACGAGCGAGCCTCCACGCCGTTTCTGGTTCTTCTTCTTATTGGAGCGGTGAAAGGTCCTAATGGCTAGAGGAGGTGGATAGCCTATTAAAAATTTCTACAACAACACTTAACAAACCAGTTAGACAATTATGAGGTGAAGCAAGCGTTGCGCTAGCCTACAAAAAATGCAAGCCACCTACCACAATTCTAGTTTCTATAGTTTCTATCCACACAATGGCTATGTCACTATACTAAGTTAGTATGCTCTCAAAGACTAACTAAAGAGCCATACTAACCAAACTAACAAGCTCTTACAACTAGCTATACTAAAGAGCTTGATAACTAGTTTGCGGCAATGTAAAGAGAGAGAGCAAGATAGTTATACCGTCGTGTCGAGGAGTGAACCAATCAATCACAAGAATCAATATCAATGAAGATCAATCACCTCGGAATCAAATGATGACACAATGATTTTTTACCGAGGTTCACTTGCTTGCCGGCAAGCTAGTCCTCGTTGTGGTGATTCACTCACTTGGAGGTTCACGCGCTAATTGGCATCACACGCCAAACCCTCAATAGGGTGCCGCACAACCAACACAAGATGAGGATCACACAAGCCACGAGCAATTTACTCAAGTACCTTTTGGCTCTCGACCGAGGAAAGGTCAAGAACCCCTCACAATCACCACGATCAGAGCCAGAGACAATCACCAACCTCTGCTCGACGATCCTCGCTGCTCCAAGCCATCTAGGTGGCGGCAACCACCAAGAGTAACAAACGAATCCCGCAGCGAAACACGAACACCAAGTGCCTCTAGATGCAAACACTCAAGCAATGCACTTGGATTCACTCTCAATCTCACAAAGATGATGAATCTATGATGGAGATGAGTGGGAGGTCTTTGGCTAAGCTCACAAGGTTGCTATGTCAATGCCAATGACCAAGAGAGTGAGCTTGAGCCAGCCATGGGGCTTAAATAGAAGCCCCCATGAAATAGAGCCATTGTACCCCTTCACTGGGCACTAGTCGGGGTGACCGGACACTCTGGTCTTATCGACCGGATGCAGGACCCCAGCGTCCGGTCGCCCGATGCTTGCCACTTGTCATCGGCTTCAAACGCTGATCTCCCGATCTCAACGGTCATGAGTACATTTCAGTAGTGACCGGACGCGCTGCTCAAAGTGACCGGATGCAGGACCCCAGCGTCCGGTCATTTCTAGTAAGGTTCTATTCGTGAAAATTCATGATTGATCGGACTCACCCAGTGTCCGGTCACACTCTGTCGCCTCTGTGTGCTGCCACATCAGCGGGACTGGACACAGCCAGCCAGCGTCCGGTCATGATGTGACCCAGCGTCTGGTCAAAGACCGACGCCAGCGTCTTCACTGCATCTACTGACTGGACGCGCTGGTCCAGTTGAGGCCAGCATCCGGTCCACTCTGTGAGACCCTGTCTTTTCTGTATAGGGCGTCGGTGGCATCGTCGGAGTGTCCGCACTCTACGGGCGGACACTCCGCTGGTGAAGTTTCTTACCCTTGCTCAAATATGCCAACCACCAAGTGTATCACCTTGTGCACATATGTGTTAGCATATTTTCACAAACATTTTCAAGGGTGTTAGCACTCCACTAGATCCTAAGTGCATATGCAATTGAGTTAGAACATCTAGTGGCACTTTGATAACCGCATTTCGATATGAGTTTCACCCCTCTTAATAGTACGGCTATCGAGCCTAAATGTGATCACACTCGCTAAGTGTCTTGATCACCGAAACTAAAAGACTCCTACAACTTATACCTTTGCCTTGAGCCTTTTGTTTTTCTCTTTCTTCTTTTCAAGTCCAAGCACCTGATCATCATCATGTCATGATCTTCATTTGCTTCACTACTTAGAATGTGCTACCTATCTCATGATCACTTTGATAAACTAGGTTAGAACTTAGGGTTTCATCAATTCACCAAAACCAAACTAGAGTTTTCAATCTTCCCCTTTTTGGTAATTGATGACAACTCTTACACAAAGATATGAATTGAAATTCAATTAAATCCATGTTGCTTGCCCAAGAATATTTACCATGTGTAAAAGGATATGGACAAGTTTCATGAACCCTTTATGGTAGCAATTGCTTCCCCTACATATGTGCTAAGAATTTGGATTGTAGCTTGCACATATGCTTAGATAGGAAATATATAAGACAATGTCTACCAAATGATGCTAAGGTATAAAAGATGGACATTTGAAACGTGATACCAATCGGAGTGCACCAATATACTATCCTTAGCACCATGGTTAGCTTGATACCACTTGAAAATGAAATCCCTAGATAACCTATGCATGCTTGTTTTTCATTTCATCATTCAAACCTACAACTAGCATACACCACACAAGCATGGATATTGAAATTTAAAACTTGTGCCATGCAAGCAAACATATGAAATGCACATTCACATGCACCATACAAGTTCATGAGCTTGCTCCCCCTACTTGTGTGCTCAAAATTTTAATTGATCCCCCTATCACTTATATCTTTATTTCTTTCCTGCTTTGTTGTCTTTTCACCATCTTAGTACGCTAATATCTTTGTTTTTCCCCCATGTACTAATATCACTAATATCTTTGTTTTTCTACCCCTTTGTCATCAATGACCACAAAGGTTCAAAATGTAGATAGATTGAGATTATTAATGTCAATTAATGGGGTGAGGATCATATTTCCAAATTTGGTCCAATCTAAAATACTTGCCAAAGATATTTAACTCGGGTTTAATCTAAGGATAAGCTTCTTCACACCTCCAAATAAGGGTTATCTTGTACCATGTTGAGTTAAACACTTAGAGCTCATTTTCTAGATCAAACACTAGGTTTACAAGCCCACAAACATGTCATATGCTACCACTAGATCAAAATAAGCATAGAAGCAATAGTGGTACCATACAATCATCAAATACATTTGATTTTCTTGAATGAGCCTATTTAATGTGAGAGATGACTAGATGCACTAACCATGTCCTTAGCAAGGATGTATACCATGCCAATCAACTTTTACTTTGGATTGCTCGAAGGAGAGACACGTCATATGAGTGGGGTGCATCAACACATATTTAAGAAATCCAATATGTTCAACTTATTCCTTAGCTTGCAAAACCTTTTCTCATCCAATGGCTTGGTGAATATATTGGCAAGTTGATCTTTGGTGCCGACACTCTCAATGCAAATGTCCCCTTTTTGTTGGTGATCTCTTATGAAATGGTGGCAGACATCAATGTGCTTTGTTCTTGCATGTTGAACCGAATTGTTGGTCAATTTGATTGCACTCTCATTGTCACACAGCAATGGCACTTTCTTGAATTTGATTCCAAAGTCACTCAAAATAGCCTTCATCCAAAGTATTTGTGCACAACAACTACCGGCGGATATGTATTTGGCTTCGGCGGTTGATAATGGAACACTATTTTGCTTCTTTGCTGACCATAAAATAAGTGATCTTCCCAACAATTGACATGTGCCCAAGGTGCTCTTCCTTTCAACCTTGCATCCCACATAATCCAAGTAGCAGTAACCAACTAGCTCAAACTTTGCTCCTTTGGGATACCACAAACCAACATTTTGTGTATGCTTTAAGTACCTCAATATTCTCTTTGTAGCCTTCAAATGACTTTCTTTTGGTGAGGATTGAAATCTTGCACACATGTATACACTAAACAAGACATCCGGCATTGATGCGGTCACATAGAGTAGGCTTTCAATCATAGACCGATACAATTTTTGATCCACCATATTGCCACTTGCATCACTATCTAAGTTGTCATTTGTTCCCATTGGTGTACTAATGGCTTTGCTATCACTCATGCCAAACTTCTTGATCATGTCCTTGATATACTTGCCTTGACTCACGAATGTACCATTCTTCAATTGCTTGATTGAAGACCAAGGAAGTAACTTAACTCTCCAATTACAGATATCTCAAACTCATTAGCCATTATATTTCCAAACTCATCACAAAAGTTTTGATTGGTTGATCCAAATATGATGTCGTCTACATAAATTTACAACACAGATAAATCTTTTCCAATGTCACTATTGTATGGGCATTGAGCAACAAGACGATCTTTGCTTCTACAATTGAAGCACCTTCTTGACTCTTCCTTGTTCTTGGATGAAGATTTCTTCCTTCTAGCACGATATCCTTTCTTCATCATAAACTTCCCAAATCTCTTGACAAAGAGAGCCATCTTCTCATCATCATCATTTTCCCATGAGCCATCATCTTCACTTGATGTATCTTGCTTTGCCTTGCCCTTGGATGATGTGGCCTTGAATGCCATGCTCTACTTCTTCTCATCGTTCTTCTCCTTCTTTTCTTCCTTCTCATCATCATCTCTATATGTATCATCGGTCATTATATCTCCCAACACTTGGTTTGGTGTCATGGTGTCCAAACCACTCCTCTCTAGAATAGTGACCAATGTGCCAAATCTTAAAGGCAAACATCTCAAGAACTTGTGGGAGAAGTCCTTGTCCTTCACCTCTTCTCCAAGTGTTTTGAGATCATTGACAAGCACTCGAAGCCTATAGAACATCTCCAGCACACTCTCATCCTCCTTCATCTTGAAGCTTGCAAACTTATATTTGAGAATGTATGCCTTTGCACCCTTCACGGCTTGAGTGCCCTCAAATGATTCCTCCAATTTCTTCCATGCCTCATGAGCTCTCTCAATGTTCTTGATTTGCTCAAAAGTTCTCTCATCCAAAGTATCATGGATGGCACTAAGAGCAATGTCATTATTTTAGAGTAGCATTTCTTCGGCGGCGGTGGGAGCCTCTTCATCTTCAATCTCAATCTTTGTCTCTACCACCTTCCAAACCTTTCTATTGGTTGACTTGATATAAGTTGTCATCTTAGCTTTTCAATAGGGATAATTTGAGCCATCAAATTAGGGTGGCTTCTTGGTGTTGTTGATTTGAGCCATTTTTACACCGAACGTTGTTAAGCCTCAAATCATGATGACCTCGGCTCTGATACCACTTGAAAGGTCCTAATGGCTAGAGGAGGGGCGAATAGCCTATTAAAAATTTCTACAACACTTAGCAAACCGGTTAGACAATTATATGGCGAAGCAAGTGTTGCGCTAGCCTACTAAAATTGCAAGTCACCTACCACAATTCTAGTTTATATATAGTTTCTATCCACACAATAGCTATGTCGCTATACTAAATTAGTGCGCTCTCAAATGCTAACTAAAGAGCCATACTAACCAAACTAACAAGCTCTAACAACTAGCTACACTAAAGAGCTTGACAACTAGTTTGCGGTATTGTAAAGAGAGAGAGCAAGATAGTTATACAGTCATGTCGAGGAGTGAACCAATCAATCACAAGGATGAATACCAATGAAGACCAATCACCTCGAAATCAAATGATGACACAATGATTTTTTACCGAGGTTCACTTGCTTGCCGGTAAGCTAGTCCTCGTTGTGGCGATTCACTCACTTAGAGGTTCACGCGCTAATTGGCATCACACGCCAAACCCTCAATAGGGTGCCGCACAACCAACACAAGATGAGGATTACACAAGCCACGAGCAATTCACTAGAGTATCTTTTAGCTCTCCACCGGGGAAAGGTCAAGAACCCCTCACAATCACCACGATTAGAGCCGGAGACAATCACCAACCTCCGCTCAACGATCCTCGCTGCTCCAAGCCGTCTAGGTGGCGGCAACCACTAAGAGTAACAAGCGAATCCCACAGCGAAACACGGACACCAAGTGCCTCTAGATGAAAACACTCAAGCAATGCACTTGGATTCACTCCTAATCTCACAAAGATAATGAATCAATGATTGAGATGAGTGGGAGGGCTTTGGCTAAGCTCACAAGGTTGCTATGTCAATGCAAATGGCCAAGAGAGTGAGCATGAGCTGGCCATAGGGCTTAAATAGAAGCCCCCATGAAATAGAGCCATTGTACCCCTTCACTGGGTATTGCTCGGGGCGACCGAACGCTCTGGTCAGATCAATCGGACGCAGGACCCCAGCGTCCAGTCGCACGATGCTTGCCACATGTCATCGGCTTCAAACGCTGATCGCTCGATCTCAACGGTCATCAGTACATTTAAGTAGTGATCGGACGTGCTGCTCAAAGTGACCAGACGCAGGACCAGCGCCGGTCCTTTCAAGACCAGCGTCCACTGACCGGACGCGTCGGTCCAACCAAAACCAGCGTCCGATCACTTACAGTGACCTCCGTCTTTTCTGTCTAGGGCGCCGGTGAAATTCCTTACCCTTGCTCAAATGTGCCAACCACCAAGTGTATCACCTTGTGCACATGTGTTAGCATATTTTCACAAATATTTTCAAAGGTGTTAGTACTCCACTAGATCCTAAATGCATATGCAATGAGTTAGAGCATCTAGTGGCACTTTGATAACTGCATTTTGATACGAGTTTCACCCCACTCAATAGTACGACTATCGATCCTAAATATGATCACACTCACTAAGTGTCTTGATCACCAAAACAAAATAGCTGCTACCATTTATACCTTTGCCTTGAGCCTTTTGTTTTTCTCTTTCTTCTTTTCAAGTCTAAGCACTTGATCATCACCATAGCATCACCATCATCATGTCATGATCTTCATTTGCTTCACCATTTTGAAATGTGCTACATATCTCATGATCACTTGATAAACTAGGTTAGTACTTAGGGTTTCATCAATTCACCAAAACCAAACTAGAGCTTTCAATGGTTTGTGTCGAGGCGCTCTTGCACCGGAGCCGTGATGCGCGGCCTACCACCGTGCGGTGCTTGGTGGACTGATGCGTCCCTGTTGAGCCATACGGAGGGCGAGCGCTGGCTAGCGTCGAGCTCCCATCACCGAGACATCGAGCTCTTAGCCTGCTGCGCAGCTGCCCGCTCGAGCAGTGTTCAAACCTCACGGTGGGCCCATCGATCCTTGGGCGTCACGAGGCTCAGAAGCCCCTAAGCACGCTCTTGCCGCAGCGATGTTACAGCTTGCCCGTCTGCGAAATGCAGGGGCGCTGATCGTCCTCGATGATCCTTCGGTTCACGTCACGGGCCATGGCATGGGTGTGTCCTCCGTCTCCATGGCGCTCAATCTCGCAATCAAGCTTCGTGCGTTCCTGCTCGAGCTAGAGTCGTGCTTCCTCAAGCTCCAGGTGTCGGGCCTTCAGCTGCTCCACCCGCAGGCAAGGTGGGGCTCCTGCACCCCTTCAACCTCGTTGTCAAGGTTGTTGGTCACGGTAGCCTCCTCCTTGCAGATGCTCTCGACATGTCCCTTGGGGGTACCTATCATGAAGCATTTACAAGAGGGGTGATGGCTCCCCCTGCTCGAGTCAGAGTTAGAGAGTGACTCTGGTTCCTCTGCGAGGAGGTCGTGGAAAGATTCATGACGTGTTCGATCAACCCACGAACTTGTTGCTCACGGGGGATGGAATCATGCGTGGCGCCACAAGGTAATAGCGTCTCTCTCGGCGTTGCGGAGACGAGCAGGAGCACTATCAGGCGCTCAGGAAGAGGTATTCAGGGAGAGCGGCTCTCCCCGGTGAGCTGCGTCATGACTTTGACGAGAAGGTGAGGTGGCGCAAGTCTTCCCAAGGCGGTTGGGGTCCCAAGAAGGCGCTAAGGTGGCGTTCTAGCCTCCCATAGTCAAAGTCGAGGGCTGAGTCGCTCCTAGGGCGTGGGCCTCCCGGCATTGTCGTGCCTTGACCCTCGGCGCCTTGGCGATCACGTCGAGGCCGGTGGAGTGGAGGGTTGGGCGGCGATGGGCGCTCGCGCCGACTCTCCCCTCCACCGTGACGATGAAGTCTAGGTTCCCGAGCGCATGTGTGCACCGGGACCCGGTGATGTCGTGACTAGCCATCCGAGTCCTGGTGTTGATGTTGAAATGCGCAAAAAGCCGTTACCTGGCGCGCCAACTGTCGGTGTTTTGAGTAAGCACTGGCTAGTAAATTTATATATTGCGCGTCTGACCCGGATGATGTGCTAAGAGGACACAAGGATTATACTAGATCGGGCCGAATGTCCCTACGTCCAGTTTTGAGCTGCTCGTGTTACTAGCACTGAGTTTGTAGTATGGGGTTACAAACTGGCGAGAGAGGGAGATAGCTCTCAAGTCTCTGGTGTGATGCGGTATGCTTGTTCGATGAATCGGTGTATGATGAATCATCGTCCTCCTAGTGGGACGCCCTGCTTTCCCTTTTATAGGCCAAAGGAAAGCAGGGGCTACAGCCGAAGGGAAGAGGAGAAAAGAAAGAGAAATAAGGCTCTTGAAGGTGCGCCGTCCTCCTCTTCGTGTGGGTCCCGCTGATCCTGTAGATCGTGGTGGCAGTGGCGTCATACCGGGGTCCTATTGGCCGTTGCAGCTTACGTGTGGGCGTCGTGCGCCATTCTTGTCTTCCGTCCCATCCGAGCGGACAGAATGGTCAGAGGGTCCCCTGACAGAAAGCCTTGCAGGGGGTTAGCGGTACAGTGCCAGTCAACTAACGTCGGTTGACTGACGTTGGACGGTGGTCAAGTATGGAGTTGGCAGCACAGTGACCGCGCGTCCGTCACTGTGGGTGATTATGAGTTCCCCGGAATGACATGTCAAGGGGACGAGTCCTGCCGAGATGTGACCGCACCCTGCACGATGCCAGAAGTTTGACCTTGAGTGGTTGAAGCGGTTCAAGCCCTACCCTAGGACCACGGCTTTGGTCCGGTAGTAGATCCGATCCCCAAGGATCGGGCGAGGCGGAAATCTCTCCCTGGGAGCCGGGCGAGACGGAATCCGACCCACGGGGGTCGGACGTGGCGAGGCCCTCCCCGTGGGACCAGACGAGGCGTGTCTCGGCCCCTGGGGGTCGGACAAGGCGGAAACCTCGTCCTCGGCGTCGGACGAGGCGTGTCCCGGCCCTTGGGGGTCGGACGAGGCGGAAACCTCGTCCTCGGCGTCGGACAAGGCGTGGCCCGGCCCCTGGGGGTCGGACGAGGCGGAAACTTCACCCTCGGAGTCGGACAAGGCCGTAGTTGCGTCTTTAACCATCGGATGAGGCGACGTGACGCTCTTTAATCCTTTGGCTCGGATACCCGGGTATAGATATCCGACAGTGACGATGGCGTGAATCTAGTGACGAGATCCGCCCAAGACCAACAAGAGATTGGCGAGGAAAAACGCTAAGTTCGAGAGGTGGGTAAGAACTGTTTAAGTTTGGGATGTGTGGGCAGGAGCAAGATCCGCCAATGGCAGAAGGGGAGAGAGTGCTCGAGAAAAAGAGGATGGTCAGAAATTAAAAAGCGAGGCGGTGTGGGAGTAGTTAAGAATGGAAAGTTGATCAGCGTTACTCGTCTTACATCCAAATGGTTGGATTTTAGTTAGCAAGGAGAAATCTTTCACCCAAGTGCATGGTAGAAAAATCCAAAAAAAAGATATCTATAAATTCACGACAATCATACATTGAATATTTTTTACGCCTAGAAAAGTTAAGTAATCAAACTATATATCCTCGATAGGGTTATGTTTGTTCAGTGCTATAAACCATAATATGACATCTGTTTATGACAAATAAGTCAGATGTGCATACTATGGCAGCATAAACGATAGATTTGCATACAGGGGTTACTGCTAATGATCGAGCAGATGAATACTTGAACAGTGAAACGAAGTGTGACAGAAACATGAGTGGTTGTGTCGCGTGATAATAAAGATAAAAAAGTTATATTATGGATACTTCTAAAACTATATTACTCCCTACATAGCATTAAATGTATTATTAACTACTCACGAATTTTCACTTGGTAGCTAGTATAGTTTGACCCAACCTCCATCATCAATTGGAGGAATAAAATTATTGGGTATACAGTTTAGAGCCTGTTTAGATTATATAGAGGTAAAAATTATTCTAAATTAATTGGGTTGGCCAATAATTGGTTAAAATTTTGGCAAAAAAATAGCTCGTTTATTATATTTTCTAAGAAAAACTCGTTTCTTATATGAACTAGGGCGCATGTGGCAAGTTTATATATCACACAATCCGGAGGTTTTACAAAAGTAAGCCCAAAGAAAACAGGCCTTTACTCGGCCCATCTCCGCCGCCATGCCATGCTGCTCACTCACTGACAGCCTGCCGCCGGCGCTGGTCTGCCACAGCTCGCCACGGTCGCGAGCGGCGAGAGCGACAGTGCGACAGGCTCGTCAGCCAACAGGAAGCAAGTGCACACTCCCACTCCCGCTCGCCGCGGCCGGTGGTGGCGGCGGCGGCGGCGGCCATGGCGGAGCTGCGGCACTCGACGGCGGCGCGCGCGTCCAACTCCCCCGCCAAGCGCGACTCCGACGCCTCCGCCGCGTCGTCCCCCTTCCTCGCCTCACCCACCACCCACGGCAGCCGCGGCGGCGGCGGCGCGCGACGACGACGACGGCAGGACGCCCACCGCTCGTCCCCTCTCCTCTCGCACCACCACCGCCCACCTGCTGACGTCCCCGTTCCGCTCCCTCCTCGCACTCGAGGACCCCAGGTCCCCCGCCGTCTCGTCCTCCTACCGGATCCTGCTTGCCCACCTCGCGCTCCTCCTCGCCGCCGGGATCTTCTGCGCGCCCTTGCTCTGGTCCCGCCTCGTGAGCTCCTGTCCCCTCCCATGTCTTCCCAATGCCATTCAATTGGTGCTCGTCAGGATTCCGATTTGCCACTGACATTCTGTTGATGTTGTTGTTGTTGC
The DNA here is from genome assembly GCA_904845875.1 of Miscanthus lutarioriparius. NCBI lineage: Eukaryota > Viridiplantae > Streptophyta > Magnoliopsida > Poales > Poaceae > Miscanthus > Miscanthus lutarioriparius. The sequence continues at coordinate 81,513,669 of CAJGYO010000008.1, read as the reverse complement.
CCGTCTGATCCTAGAACACGCCATACTTGTGCCACAAGGAGGGGATCACGCTCCACTGCCCTGAGGTGAAGTGTGCTTCATTGCTCCAAGGGCTTTGGGACTCGTGCTCGCTTCAGGAACATTTGGTCTGAAGATTTTCTGCTTTGGGTGCAGACGAAGGAACCCCCATCTCTATGGGAGAATCCACGTGCTGCCACTACATCTTGGAAGCCCTGTGCAGAGCGACGCAGCTGTGAGCCCTCAGGCGAGTATACCTTTCATGCTTGCTTCTTAAAGAGAAAAAACAGCAATGTAGCATATATTGCATCCCTAATTTATTCATCACCCTGATCACTTTGAGGTCAATAACCTACATTGTGCAAATTTCAATATCTCAGAACTAGTGTTTATTGATCTGGTGCAAAGACTGAATTTCCTATGTCTCAGGAACTCGTCCAATTGTTATGTGCAGTTTCATGTTAGATGATAGATTTATGAGACAGCACATCTAACATCTGTTTCCTTTCATGACTGGGTCCTGCTAAGTGATGATATCATAAATTTCTATATCATGCAGATGTCCCATCAGTGAATGAAACCTCTGGGTATATTTTTATCCATGCGAGGAGGACTAAACCAGCATCGCATAGCTGTATGTATGCACTTCTGTCCCTCAACCTTGCTCACCTAGTTGTGTGTGAGTGCTAATTGCAATATACAAGCCTAAGTTTGCTTCTTTTCCTGTTAGCGTGGTTGCTGCTCATTGCTCAAGCATAACTATAATAACCCTTCAATATAGGCTTGCTATTTCTTTTGATAATGTTTGTTTTCTGTGACCTGCTAAAGCTGGTTTCAGATGAAATTTCTGTTTTTAAATACAGAATCTGGTTCTCCCTTAGCAGACCTTGCCAGTTTCTTGAGCTTGTCCATTAGCTTTCTAAATGGAATAGGGTTTTAGTCACTTCTCTCAAAAGGAAACAATTCGAATTTCAGTTATCTGTTGTTTTTGCAGATATGTAATGCTGTTGCAATTGCTAAAATAATGAGAGCAACACTTATTTTGCCTGTTCTGAAGCAGGACCAAATTTTGAAAGACCAGTCGTAAGTATTATTTCCTGTTACAGATTCTAATGTATACTTCTTGTCTATTTCCTCGCCGATATTTAATAGGTAATTGTATCATATAAAATCTTGTTAACTAAAGCTTTCCATAAACTGAACATAACTTTTGACTAGAATGTTAAAAATGAACAGATCTGTCTTTCATCAAACCTGCAATCTTGTTTGGGTTGTCAAAACTAAGACAACTATTTTAGGTCTTACTTTCATTGAAACATTTGCTCCAAATATGTGTAATGGAATTTTGTTAGCTTAAACGCCTTGTAACACCGAATGATTTTGCATACTATCATCTATAGATGATTGTATCTGTCATTCTATTTCCGACTGACACATCAAAGTATGCTTCTAGAACTGGAAGTCAGTGCTTCATTTCTCATGTTCTCCTGCGATTGTAGTATTGTCCTGTCATATAATGTCCTTCGATGAGGAAATCTGCTATGATGCTTCAGTGCTTTGGTAGTGAACTAGTGATTACTGGGACAACAAACAAAAAAAATATGTGCTAGTTGATCAGACCAAATGCAGATCAATGTAATTTCACCTGAAAATCCATCACCGTTCTTACATAGTTTAATTTGTAGTTGATAAACAGACAAGAAAGGTAATAAACTATGTTAATTTTGGATGGAAATGTATCCAAACCACTTTACGGATTATACTGATGAGAATCAACAGATAATTGAATCATTTGGCATATTTGAACTAGTTCATGTAGCCACAAGGACAGGAATTCCCAATATCACGCATATTTGGTATGAATGTTTCTTGGTCTCATACTGACCATCGTGTACTGAAGTAAATTCCCTTGAGCACTTTCACATGATATCACCTACTTAAATACACTATTTGCTTTCTGCCAGATTGTCTTGGTTCTTAGAACGTATATCTTCTCTGCAGGAAATTTGAAGACATCTTTGATGTTGATCATTTATAAATTATTTCAAGGATGATGTACGTATTGTCCGAGATATCCCTGACTGGTTCACAGAGAAGGATGAGCTGTTTACCAGTATAAAGTAGGTGTTTTTACTCTGTTTTTAATTACCTGAAGCTTTCAAAATTGATATTGCAACATGCAAGATACTATTGGCAATGAAGGATGTATTAATATTTGGGTACTTTATATCATCGGAAAGTTTATGATTTTGCTGGTATTATCTCAATAGGGTGGGAAATTTAAAGAACCTTCATGTCCCTATATATGACATATATCTCAACTGCCCATGCATTCTTAGCTTTTGTTTTGAACCAGTCTTTCCTTGTTTTCTTTCCACCAAATAAAATCTCGATGAGTTATGACACAACTGTTTGGTTATATCATGTCATTTTGCGATCGATTTAAATCGAGGCCAATTGAGCAATGTTATCGGTATAAGCTGTTTGGTTATATGGTAGTAGGAATCGGGAGGGAGGAAGTCTTAGACTTAGCCATAGCTTTTGATCGATGATAGCTAACACTTTCTTCCGTAAGAGACAATCCCATTTAGTGACCTTTAGTAGCGGTCGATTACTCTAGTCAAATCGACTTTGTCCTTACAAGAAGGAGGGATAAGCGAATATCGTGTGAATTTATGGTGATACTTGGAGAATGTGTGGTCGCTCAACACAAAGGCGGGGTGGTGGTGACTTCCGCTTTTACGGTGCAAGCTCGTGGGAACAAACAAGCTAGGGTTGCTAGAACGAAGTGGTGAAAATTAGAAGGGGATGCATCAAAGGTCTTTAAGGAAAAGGTCATTGAAGAGGGCCCTTGGAAAGATGAAGGTGATGCAAACGGCATGTGGGAGAAGATGATAACATGCGTTCGGAAGGTTGCTTCAGAGGTACTTGGAGTGACCAAAGGGAGCGGATGCGACTCGAAAGACACTTGGTGGTGGAATGAAGATGTGCAAAAGGCTATTAAGGAAAAGGAGTGCTATAAGCGCTTGTGTCATGACAGGTGTGCAAACAACATAGAGAAGTACAAGGTGGCAAAGAAGACTGCAAAATGAGCGGTGAGTGAGGCAAAGGGGCGGGCCTATGAGGACCTTTACCGACGTTTGAGTATGAAGGAAGGAGAGAATGACATTTATAGGATGGCCAGGGCTCGCGATAGGAAGATAAGGGACTTCAACCAAGTCAAGTGCATAAAGGATGAGAGGGAGCAGCTCTTAGTGAAGGAGGATGAGGTCAGACATAGATGGTAAGAGTATTTTGATAAATTGTTCAATGGTGAGAACGAGAACACCAGCGTTCAGCTGGACGACTCGTTTGATGACACTAACAGACGCTTTGTGCGGAGGATTCAAGAATCGAAGGTCAAAGAAGCCTTGAAAATGATGAAAGGGGGCAAAGCGATGGGCCCTGATGGTATCCCAATCAAGGTGTGGAGATGTCTTGGGGATATAGCTATAGTATGACTAACCAAGATGTTCAACAATATCTTTCGATCGAACAAGATGCTTGAGGAGTGGAGAAGATGCATATTGGTACCAATCTACAAGAACAAGGAAGATATCCAAAGTTGTACTAATTATCGGGGAATTAAGTTGATGAGCCACACTATTAAGTTATGGAAGAGAGTCATCGAGCTACACCTGCGAGGAACGACGCAGATATCAACAAACCAATTTGTTTCATGCTCGGATGGTCAACCACAGAAGCAATCTTCTTAATAAGACAGGTTATGGAGCGGTTTAGAGAGCAGAAGAAGGACATCAACTTGGTTTTCATTGACTTGGAGAAGGCTTATGACAAGATAACAAGAAATGTTATGTGGTGGTCTTTGGATAAACATAAAGTACCATCAAAGTACGTGATCCTCATCAAGGACATGTACAACAATGTTGTGACTAGTGTTCGAACAAGCGATGATAACACAGTTACTTCACGATTAAAATTGATTTCATCAAGGAATTGACCTTAAGCCCGTATGTTGGGTTCATAAACCCGGGGTCCCCGATGGGCCCGCTTCCCGACAAAAGCTTCGGCCCAATGAGGCGACATTACAACAACGCATGACTCTGGTGGCCCGAGATACCTAACGACAGTAGGAAGAAGCGATCCGGCTCCGTCGGAAGGCGACTAAGGAGGGGCGACACTTTCGCTTTCGACTTGACCCACTTTTCCGACTAGGAATCGCCCGAACCTCTGTTTACTGACTCTTCTCCGACCGACCACGATCGGAGCCGGGAAGAATGACCGATCAAGGACGTCCACTCGGTAAGGACCCAAGAATCAGGCGGAGTAGATAAGGCAAGGCGCTCAAATCAACGGTAATATCGAGGACCGTACCACACACTGCGGGGGCGATTACCGCCGAGCCATGCGGAAGGGTGCTATGCAACCTTCCAGACATGTCAGAACACAAACAGTGTTGTGGGCGTCGACATTTGTCCTACAGTATGGTAGGCGCCGACATTTGCCATACCAGACGAACACGATGGAGCCTGCCACAAGCATTTGGGCGTCAACAGTATTGTGAGCACCGACAACTGTCTGATACCCGACGGCGTGGGCAACAAGACTAGGTAGCACACACACTCTCTCTCTCTCACTTGTAAGGCCACCCCCTTCACCTATAAAAGGGGGTGTACTCTCTTCCAACCGAGAGGACGGTCATTCCGACTCTCTCTCTGCTAAGCTTTAGGCATTCTGAGTAGTCGAATAGCTCCACAGCTCTATAACTCTAAAGCTACACAGAGTATACGTTCTAATACTTAGCGCACGTTTGAAAGCTCTAGTTTGGTTTTGGTGAATTGATGAAACCCTAAGTGCTAACCTAGTTTATCAAGTGATCATAAGATAGGTAGCACACTCCAAGTGGTGAAGAAAATGAAGATCATAGCATGATAAAGATGATGGCATGGTGATGATCAAGTGCTTCGACTTGGAAAGAAAAAATAGAAAACAAAAAAAAAACTCAAGGCAAATGTATAATTTGTAAGAGTTATTTTGTTTTGGTGATCAAGACACTTAGAGAGTGTGATCACATTTAGGATTGATAGCCGTACTATTAAGAGGGGTGAAACTCGTATCGGAATGCGGTTATCAAAGTGCCACTAGATGCTCTAACTCATTGCATATACATTTAGGATCTAGTGAAATGCTAACACCCTTGAAAATGTTTGAGAAAATATGCTAACACATTTGCATAAGGTGATACACTTGGTGGTTGGCACATTTGAACAAGGGTGAAGAAGTTAGAGGTGAAATGGGTTAGTACGCAATGATCTTTGGCGTCGGTCTTTTAATGGAATATTTGGAGTCACTCGACAACCGGACTGACTGAAAACTCTACGTCCGGTCGGTATCGAGAGCAACACGATGATTAGGGTTAAGCACGGATCTTTGGTACATGTTCGATCAAAAGCGTGGCCGGACGCGTCCAGGTTAGTAAAAATAAGATTTGGACCCTTCTTGGAAGCAATAGGACAACGAGGGGTCCGGCGTCCAGAATCAACGATGTCGGAAGCGTCCGGTCAACATTTAAACCGTTGAGATCAAGCGTTCCTGATTGAGCGCGGGTGACGCGTGGCGCCATCGAGCGACCGGGACGACCGGAGACCGGCGTCCGGTCGATGAAGCGGAGGCGTTTGGTCGACCGATCGATTACCAGGTGAAGGGGTATAACGGCTCTTTAAATGGGGGCTTCTATTTAAGCCCCATGGTGGCTCAAGCTCACTTGATTTGGCCATTTTCATTGACATAGCAACCTTGTGAGCTTAGCCAAAGCCCTCCACTCATTTCCATCATAGATTAAACATCTTTGTGAGATTGGGAGAGAATCCAAGTGCATTGCTTGAGTGTTTGCATCTAGAGGCACTTGGTGTTACGTGTTTCATTGCTGATTTTGCTTGTTACTCTTGGTGGTTGTAAGTCACCTAGGCGGCTTGGAAGCGGCGATGATCGTTGAGCGGAGGTAGTGATTGTCTCACTCCGATCGTGGTGATTGTGAGGGGTTCTTGACCTTTTCCGTGAAGCGTCAAAAGGTACTCTAGTGGATTGCTTTCGTGGCTTGTGTGATCCTCATCTTATGTTGGTTGTGCGGCACCCTATTGAGGGTTTGGCGTGTGAAATGAAATGTAGCGTGAACCTCAAGTGAGTGAATCGCTATAACGAGACTAGCTTGCTTTTAAGGCAAGCAAGTGAACCTCGGTAAAAATCATTGTGTTCATCATTGATTCGGGTGATAGGTCTTCATTATTATCCACACTTGTGATTGATTGGTTCATACATCCACATTAAGCAGCGGTATAACCTTCTTGCCTACTCTTTACATTACATAAACTAGTTGTCAAGCTCTTTAGTGTAACTAATTGTGAGAGCTTGTTAGTTTGAGGTTAGTGTGGCTCTTTAGTTAGCATTTGAGAGCACACTAACTTAGTGTAGTGATATAGCTATTGTGTGGATATACTTCATGGCCAGACACTGCGCCTTAGCGTTCGCTTTTAGTCCGTGCCCATGTTGGGCCTCAAAGCCCCGCTTGTAGTAGCGTCATCCCTTGTTGGGATTGTTTCTTTACTGTTCTGTTGAATACCTTCGTCCGATTCTCCCGAAGGAGGCCCGTTTACACGCCGCAGTCATGCGAGACATGCAACGGTTCCCTATGTGGCCTCGCGTCTCCATTTGAGAATACCTTCGTCGATACTCGAAGGGCGGGAGCTCGAAGGGCTGCCGTCTGATACCGCGTCTCATCCGGAATTGGATCGTGGGGATGGCGGGCTGGCGCTCGCCGCCTCTTTCACGACCTCATGGATGATGAGGTTGGCGGCAGCTCCCGGCATCCGGCGGCGTGGCGCCCAGCCCACCCTACATCCGAGAGTGTAGCTATGGCGGGCCTTAAGACGACCAGCGATGATAGTGGAATCTCTATAGACTCATACCCCTCCGGGACCCTCGTGTTAGAGGCCCTGGCTCCGTCTTGGAGAACACGGCGAAGAGTTCTGCGACAAAGCGGCGAAATAACATACCACCGGCCCGGCATGGCTTGGCGCCTTGGCAACTTGCGCCACCGCAGCGTAACCAACAAGCGGCTACCGGTCACGCTCGTCGTGGGTCGGCGCAACATCTGGGCGGAGAAGCGATCCCCACCGGTTAAACTCGGGCTGGCGAGAACATCACCGGGTCGCGGCGATAGCTGCGTGTGCCTTCACAAACTGTCGACCCCGAGGCGGTCCCACCTAGAACTCTCCGGTAGCGGGTGGAAGCCGTCGCTTGTTCAACAGGCGGAGAGCTCCGGCGTCGACGACACACGGCCTGCGGCCTCTTTCCCCAAGAAGAATGAAGGCGCCTGGTCGATCGCTCCATCCGCTCACCAAAGCAGTTGGGGACGTGGAACGCAGAGGCGCGGTTGCACTGCGGCACGACGGCACCCGCTCCACCCGACCACAATGCGCGAGACGGCTCGGGCGAACCATGATGCAGCTCCGCACGGCGTCATCAACAATCGGCGTCAAGCAGCGTGATGATGGCGTCCATCCAGTAAGCGGTGAGCAGGCGGCCACGGGCCCGGCCGGACCATCGAGGGCAGGAGACACACACCCGAGCATGGTCGCAGGCCAGGCGACCAGGAGAAGCCCGGCCGACTGAGCGGCACAGGACCACGGGCGCTGGCGTCGTATCCCGAGCGCCCGTTCCCGGCGCTTTTCGATCATCTACCAACATCGCCAAGTACCTTTGAGAAAGCGAATCCCGGTATATGGATCAAAGAACTTTTCGGCTCGTCTGGCGTGGCAGGAGGTGGATGATGACCACTTCATCATTCAATACCTCCCCATCATACGTGGAGACATGTTGAGCATGGCTGGAATTCCTCCCGCTGGCATGACATCCGTGGTAGGCGGATCTCAAAGGATCTTCGCCGGGGAATTTCTAGAGGGCGTATGTTGGAGTCACAGGAATTCTGAGGACCTCAAGGCTGCAGGTAAGCCCAGCGAGTCCCTAGCAGGATTACATCAAGTAGGTTCTCAAAAGCGATGCAGCGCCGCTTCGATGTCGTTGTGTGGCGGGCGTCATCAGGCGCGTTAAAATCTCCAGGACAAATGTGAGTCCTTGATCTACAAGCTCGGTTATGCGAAGCCCCGTACCACCCGACTGCCTTTCGACATAGCCATGAACCCTGCGCCTCCCGTGAGGCGGTCGGACCGATCTTTAGAGAAGGTCAAGGACAAGGGCAAGGCCAAGCTGAGGAGGGGACAAGAGCGAGGCCCCTCCCACATAAAGGGGCAAAAAGAGCGAGATGGATCGGCGAGTAAACCCGGCCAACTCACGCTTTAGTCCGCCCTGACCCGATCGTGCTGAGCAAACAAGCCAGCCCAGGTCGGCCCGACCACTTGACAAGCTCATGGAGAGCCCATACCAACCGCGCCTACCGTCAAGCATCTCTATAAGAACCACCGAACTCCTCAAAAGCGCTTTTACTGCGGCGGGCCGTGGTAGAGAAGGAAGGAAAGGGCAAAAAGGAAGACTGCTGGGCCAAGAAAGGAGGTATGGCGGTTGGGGATGATGGCCGGCTTTCAAGACCAGAGAATGCCTCATGATCTTTGGGGGATCGATGTCATCTACTCAAGCGCCCGGCACAAGTTGCGCTTCTGAAGGCATACGTCAGCAAAGCTGGTCCGTCCCTCTTTCCTTAGGCCCAGGTGAATCTCGATCACTTTTGATCAAAGGGACCATCCTTCCGCGTCGCTTGAGCCGGGTCACTACTCGCTCGTCGTCGACCCCCATTGTCCCATAAGAAAGCGCCTCACCAAAGAGTCTTTGATGAGGCGGACCAGCGATCTCAATATTCTCTACGTCAACACCCTCGGCGCCATCGCGTACCCCGGTCAGAGCTCCGCCCGATGAGCTCTCCCTTCACCGGCGTGATCTCGGGAGACAGCGCGCACACCCGCTCGAGCGGATCGACACGCGGAAGTCACGTTTGGCGGCAAAGAACCAACTTCGCTGGAGGTCCTCACCTTCCGAGGTGGTGAACCTCCAAGGTCCTACCACGCCATGTTAGAGGCGACCATGCTTTCGCCTAGTTCATGGCGATCCCCAACTACACCTACCTCAAAGTTGAAGATCTGCGGGACGAGCAGCGTCATCATCTTACATCAGGTAACACCTTTTATACGTCTACGTGGTCCTAGCAGCGCATTCTGAGCTACATACTTACCGGTATCATCAACTTAAGCAAGACTCCTCGACTTCGAGAAATTAATCAACTCTGGTAGTCCGGTACTGCAACAAGCCAACCTCTCGATTGTCTTCTACTTGATCGAAGAAACTAAAGGCGGTGGGGATCGACCCCACCCGCCCAACCAAAGCGGTGTAGATAGGGGCCAAGCTCACGGCCAAATAAAATCTGAGCTCGCCAACTTTTTATCGCCAATCAGCGCTTATCGCATGGAAACAACCGACATCGCAAGGCGTGCAGCGAGGAGGCCGCAGAGCATGCATTCGCCTCAAAACCCATAAAACTTAGCGCCCTCGTCGCTTTAGCGGCGAGATGACCCAGCGGGGCCATAAGCGAGGAGATAAATCAAACAAGCTGGCGGTTGGATTCATCATGGAGGTATACCACTCCGGTGGCTAGCCAATCTTGTTCTTGTTAAAAAAGAATCTTTTGGGAAATGGAGAATGTCGCGTTGATTATCTTTTGGCCTCAACAAAGCGCATGTCACGAAGGACCATTTTCCTTTGCCGCGCATAGACCCGATAATCGAAGCTCCACCTCGGGATCTGAAATCCTCTCATTTACGGATGCCTACTCGGGCTACCACGGATCGTGATGAAAGAGTCCCGACCCAGCTCATAACTTTCATTCATCACCCCCAAATGGTTTACGTCTTTGTTGCTGTAACCATGCCCTTGATCCGAAAACGTTGGCGCCACCTATCAACGGTGCTATCTTTGCGCAATGCTTCGCCAGACCAAATCAACCGCTTCGGCCGGCTGACCAAATCGGCGGCCACGGTAATAATGTCGCCCGTCTATCATAGATGACATAGTGGTCAAAAGCGGCTCAAGCTTGCGACACGATGTCGAACTTAACACAACATTATTGAACCTTGAAGGTTCAACATCAAATTGAATCCAGAAAAATGTATTTTTCGGAAGGTTTGAAAGGGGAAAACGCTTGGATACATAAATGTCCGAGCACAGCATTAAGGCCAACCCTAAAATCATAGCCATCTCCAACGCCATTTCATAGCGTCAAGGCGTCTGAGAGGCTCACCAATTTTGTTTAAGCATACAGGCAGTTTATCTCTGGCTGATGAAGCGAAGTGCCTCTCTACAAACTTCTCAAAAAGAAAACCCAGGCGTGTTACGTCTGGTGAGGAAGCTATGAGCCTTGGCCTCAATGGAACAGTCTGAAGCTATAGCGAAACTTCCAATGTGGGTATGATAATGTACCAACAAATTAACCCGGCTAAGATGCAGAGTTAGCTATCATGCATTAAGACCCTACCTGATATTGAGAAATGGCCGATAAACTTACATGAAATGAGAACAGAACTGGCAACATAAATCCGTACATACGTTATTAACTATCCTTTTTGTTGGATGATATTGTGTACAGTAGAGCTTGTATCTATACAAGACATTATCCAATGCAGATGGAGTTGACGCTCTCCAAGTTTTTTCACAATCAAAATATTGACATTTTTTCTTATTAAAGGGCTCTTCACCTGAGATTTGAAAAAGGAATGGTGGGCTTTCTTTCTGTGAATTTGCTGGCACACGGGGGAGAAGGCGACGATGGCCGCTTACAGGAAGAAAAGAATGGCCAAAGGCGCTACAAAGGTGACGCGAATCTGGACTAGATATATCTGTTACATTGGACTGAGAAAGAGGCCTGGGAGAAATGAAGGCACGGACAAAGGCCAGCTGATTCAGCAAGAATCAGCCCAAACTCCTCCATCCGAACGGGGCCAATATCATGCCATTCTAACGAATTTCTCTTCTTTGTATATCTGCATGCAGAATGGATCCCATCTGTGGCCACAGGCACTGCAGAAGAGAGAAAAAAAGGCCGTTGCCCTCTTGAGCCCAGTGAGATTGCTGTGATCCTTCGAGCACTGGGGTACACACAAGGCGGAACATGCAGATATACGTCGCGTCAGGGCAAGTCTACGGCGGCAAGAACCGGATGGCTCCCTCAGGAACATGTTCCCCAACTTGGTAGGCACAGGCACAAATCCACAGCTCAGTGGCAACACATTGTTTGCTTGAACCCATGAAACCAAATGGCCACCCACTTTGTTGTATCAAGCTGGAAACCAGTAAGCCATTGCCGTGCATTTTGCAGGTGACGAAGGAGGAGCTGGCGCCGTTCCGGCGGCACGTGACGAGACTGGCGGCGCTCGACTTCCTGGTGTGCCTGCGGTCGGACGTGTTTGTGATGACGCACGGCGGCAACTTCCGAAAGTGTTCGTGATGACGCACGGCCTCCAAGTCGGTGAAGCCGGACAAGGGCCTCATGTCCAAGTCATGGCGACCCCGACATGGGCTGGGCCTCCTTCGCGGGGACATCGTGGTCGCACCGCACGCGGACGGGACTCCCGAGCCCACCTTCCCCAGCTACGATCTCTGGAGAACCCGCTCACGCCCTGCATGTGCAGGGGCCTGAGCCTGAAGAGACCTTCGAGTCCTCGACTACTCAGTACATCTTCCCCTAGGAGCTAGGAGTAGTCCGTAGCCACTCCTCCCCATCAACATTTCAACAGAGTAATAGCTTCCATTAGTTAAGCACCTACGATTTTCTATGTATTTTGTTGGCCTAATCTGTAGTTTGACATAGATCAGTTCTTGCTGAAAATGTATTGGACAAAGCAGTTGCTGAAAATGTATTGGACAAAGCAGTGAATGAAGATAATATCGGTAACCTGCTTTTCCAAAACACCTTTTGGATTTACCAAACTGAGCCAGAAATGCAGCTCACCACCTGAGAGATTTGGCTGCCGACATAGACGTGGGATACCGTGAACTCGCTAGTCGTGACGTTTCTTCCACGCGGCAGCTCGGCTTTGAGGTATGCCGCCTCTCTGCCCGCACGTTCTCCTGCAACTCGATGCACTCAAAGGGCTGTTAAGAACTGGATTGGTTCGAACAAGAACAGAAGAGGGCAGGAGTAGCAAAGCAGCTAGAAAAGAGTGATCAGCAATGGCGCAGCTTAGAGCACCGCCCTCCGACGAGCAGCGGCAGGAGTTGGCGCTGCACGGCGTCGTCGCCAGCAGGAACGAGCAGCAACAAGAAGGCGCGCGGGGCTCTGCGGCGTGCTCCGCGAGCGCCAGAGTGGTGGAGATGGCGCGCGCCAAGCGGCGGCTGGTGGAGGTCCCCGCCGCGACGCTGGCGCACACAGCCAACGCGCTCCGGTTACGCGCGCGTCTCTCAGGCGGTAAGCCGTGGCCCGCACTCGCCGGAGCCCACTGGATCGGCGCTTCAGCGGTCCCATGATCCTCGAGAGTCCGACCTGGCCACCGGCGCCGTCCGCAAGCACTACATCGGCACATGGTGAACATACTCCGACATCCTCCGCCCACATCGCCGACGCCAGCGACGACGCCGGGGCCGACGGCGAGTGGTCGACCTCGACCGCCGGATGGCCGCTCTCCGGTGTCCTCCGTCATCAGCCCACTCCCTCGAGGCCCTCACCTCTATGGACGCTCCACCCGACCACCAGGTACGCCGGCCGATCTCCACGCTCTTTTTTTTCTCCGATGGGAAATCTGCGTGTGCGCGACATGTACATGTAATCTCCTGCTCGTTTTTGTTTGCACCAGCGTGCTGGACTGCGCCAGAGACGTTCAGCAGGGGTGCACCGCTCACGCTGAATTTCGCCGCTGGAGGCTCGGCGGACAACGTGGTGGCAGGTGGAGCTGGTGGAGTCGGCACCAGGGTACCGGATGCTGACGCAGATGGACGTGGTGAGAGGTTCCTCAGGGCGCACGGCGCGGAGCTCGAGGGAGCGTGCTGTCGCGCACTTTCGTGCGCGAGCTCCGGCGCTATATGTGAACGACCCACGGTGTTCGCGGTCGCCGGCGGCACCAAGGTGATCGACGCCATCAGGACCCGATGCGGGCGCTCATGACCACCGTGCCCGTCGTGGACGCCGCCGCCGTTAGGTAAGCGGTACAGAGACCACCCTTCAATACGTGAGTACTGCACGCACATCCGATCCGAACACCCCGGCGACGCCATCTCCACCATCTGAAATTCCTGTTGCCTCATTGGTATGCTGCAGGGAACGGGCAAAGGGCGATCGAGACGTTCTCGGCGACGGACCTGCGCGTAACTGTCCGGTGGCGCGGCTGCAGCCGTGGCTGGGGATCAGTGTGACGGAGTTCAAGGGAAGTTGGCCGAGTACCGGGCGAGCAACAGGACCCCGTGGTCCCCCGGCGCGCCGACGCCACAGACACCAGCACCAGCCGACACCCCCCGCAGCTGCCGCCGTCGCCACTGACGACGAAGCAGAGCGGCGGCAGGGTCAACGCGGCGCTGGTGACGTACTCCCCCAGACAACACCCTCGGCGAGGCGATTGAGGCGGCGGCGTCGAGGCACGTGCACCGGCTGTGGGTGGTAGACGAGGAAGGACTCCTCCGCGGCGTGGTGTCGCTCACCGACATCCTCTGGGCGGTGCGGGAGGCCGCGCTCGGCGAGGACCGGGAGCTGCACAGCATCGTGTCGTGATCGTGTCGTGATCGTGGCGTGGTGTCGTGGCAGTCTGTCCGTAGTGTCCGCCTGTCTTGCTGCTGCAGGGGTACGCGCGGCAGCAAAAGCCCGATCGAGACGTGTTCTCGGCGGTCAGCCGGCCGCCGGTGAGCTTATTTTGCCTTGTTGCTGTTGGGCTCCTGGCTCTGGCTCCAGACCAGGCGTTGTATTTCGTTTACACGTCTTCATCGTCGTCCGTTTTGCATCGTTTACTGGTCAACAACCATAAATACGTGGTGCACTGCCAGTGTTTCCAGTGATAGACGGCAGGATCGATCAGTGTCAAGACTGTAAGCGATGCTGATGTGTGCCTGAATGCCTCCTCACGAGCCGCGAGCTCAGAAATATTCAAGCCACTGTCTATCCTATAGGTAGTGAAGGCTAAAAAAATCACTCAAAAAAACACTTCAACATGCTACCTACTTGACTGCTTAACTTCTACCTTGGCCAATAAATTTCTCCTCCACTACCTACATCTGTTATGCCAGCAAATGTTGGTACCTATTTTTCCTCTGTCTATCTCCTCCCCCGACACACACCGAACCGCCTGACGCCGCCCGCCTTCGCCTTGCTCTGCGCCGGCCCTCCACATCCCGCTGCCGTGGCCTCGCACTCAGGCTCCCGTGCCCCATCTTCACCTGCGCCCGATCTTCTCCAGCCAGGGCGGCCTCCATTAGCCAAGTTCGTCTATGGCAAAGGAAGGAAGGAGATGACATATGTAGCTCCACGTATCATTGACTGTTAAACTGAATTTGAGAACTATGATTTAGGTAGTAATATTGGACTGAAGTAAAATTTAGGTAGTATAAAATAAATGGGTACCTATGTGCCAATGCGCTCGTCGACGCGCGAACGATGCATGCAGTTGCCGATGCGATGGAGCGTGGAGAGTTGGAGACGCATCGGAACATGGGTTGCCTCGTTCATGTACAGCCATGGACTGAGATAGAGACGTGCACGCGCAGCGGCGCAATTCCGAGCTGGCAAGAAATGAGGACGCGAGGATTCACGCTGGCGTCTTTTTTTAAATTTTTTTATCACGACTGATATGGCGTGATGCAAACAGGCGAGACTCGAGAGCATTGACCCGACACATGCGGAACGACTGCTTTGCCACGCACACGGTTCGCTCACGTCGATGGACATCATCGTCGCCTCGTCCTCGTGGTGCCGCGCCGCTCGAATCTCGAATCAAATCCAGCACCAGGGCGTGCGTGACAGGCAACGGGCACGGACGGCGGGGCCGCAGACGCAGGCCCCGCCGGCGGCGACCTCTACGCGGCGCGCAGGGGGGCCCTGGCGGCCCTGACATGGTATCGGATGGGGCCCGAGACAGGAGGCGTAGCGCCTGACTCGTCATTCATTGTCAGTTGGTCGTCTGACGATTCACAATTTGAAAATCTGAATTGGCCCGGTTGTTATAGAAAAAATATTTTTCGTTGATTAGAAAATCTGATTTATAAGTAAAGCGAGGAGGGCGTCATTTCCTCGGCAGGGCCTGGAGACCTCGGTCGACCGTTGCGCGTAGCCGTACGCCCGTCCTCGCTCTGCCTGAGTACCTTCGTGTCCTCGTCCACCTTCAGATTCTAACCCTGAAGTATTAGCCAGAGCCAGGGCTGTTTGGGCCTGCCTTGGTTTCTTTGCGGGATCACTGCTACTGGCAAGGCTATTTTACGGATGTATGATCGGATTTCCTTGCCTGACCGTCTCCGGGAGGTCAGGAACAGTGACAACAGATTTGGCTGCCTGACGTGGAGACAATAATTGGCTCGCCCGGCTGAGCAGGCTTCTTGTCGCC